>JAPSGF010000020.1:9137628-9327041 GCA_035772895.1 Perdix hodgsoniae | reverse complement strand
TAGGATAGGATAGGATAGGATAGGATAGGATAGGATAGGATAGGATAAGGCAGGACAGGATGGCCTTTCCCAGTCCCTCTGCACACCCTGTCCCTATTGCAGTTGTTGATGCATTTCTGCTGCCTGAAGGTCTGAGCTGTCAGCCACGTCCGGTGATGATGACTTTCATATCTCTCCCTTCACAACTCAGAATTCAGGTCAGGAGGGCATTTCCCAGACATAATCTGCCTTGAAATAGTTGGCAAGTCAGAATTAAGATAATGAATGGCAAAAAGCAATCACAGTTAAAACTTGTTTCTTGCACAGATGAGAAAGCAAAGGAGTGAGGTGCTGGAAGGCTGCTCTGTCTGAGGCTGACATTCATCATTTTATCCAGGATGAAACATGCAAGATAGCAGTGGTGGTTATTGGTAACAGTTCAGCTGAAATTGCACACAAATGCTCCTTGTTCCAACCTGACCAGCTCCTCATGCACTGCTGTTGCAGTTACTGAAATGCAATGGCTGCTGCTGCTCTGGTTGGTTCTGCTGAGCCTTGCACACACCTAGAAGCAGACCTCTCGTTTTGGGAACATTTATTTCTGTAAAGCTAGCAGCATACCTGAAGACAGTGCAGGTAGAATGGCCAGCTGACCCATGAACACTGCAGAAATCCATCCAACCTACCAGCCATCCCCAACTCCTTTGCAGAATGGACAACTGTAGCCCCAGAGTGGAGACCAGACCTCAAATCACAGTGGAAGAGAAGAACTAGACTGGGCCATGAGCTCTGCTTTGTCTCCAGACTTTGCTTGACTCAAATGTTTGGCTTGTGCTCCCATCTAGGATGCTTTTTTTCAGACACTCGTGAAAGTTGCCATACAAAACATTCTAGATTAATTCCACTCTCTTCCTCTCTCTCTTTTTAGAAACTTTTAATTAGTCCCCAACTCAGCACCATTATTAGTATTTGTTATTAAGTATTAAAACTGCTCACTCTCAGCTCCCTCTCCCCCCGCTTCCCTCTTCCAGCCCTTTGTTTTAATTGTTATATTTTTTCATCAGTGATCAGCCAAGCTTCCCTAATGATCTAGACTCATTTAAAGGGTTTATAACTCTGGCACAAAACTCCAATAAAAAAGCGGCAGACTTGCTGGGAACCTCCTGGGGCTATTCAGCAGCCGGGAACACAAACTCATTTACTACTTGCCTGTTCCCCACTTTCCCTAGCCACCATCACCCATTCTGTCAAAACATCCTCCTCTCCGCATGCAGAAAGCCCTCACTTGTCCTCTTCCACATCTTCCTCTGCACCCTCTCAATTCTTTTCCCCCAAGGATCAAGACAAGAGAACTGGAATAAGCCTTGATGAGACACCTGGTGATGTTAACAGCCAATAGACCAAACCTACCGCTTCTCCCAGCTTGTGCTCCACCAATGTCAACATTCCCTTCTCCTCTCAAGAGAGAAAATATAAAGCACTATAGAGAGACTAAGGAAAGAAATGTTCTGACTGTATTTCTCCTTGAACATATTTAGCAGCTGTGAGTTACCCCATCAGAAATCTCAAAAAGTCTTTTTTATAAACGTGCAAGTCAGCATCGTCTTTCCCGGAACGCTTTATTCACTTTGCAGTGGGTGCACATTTACACAGCGGCCAAAGGGCTGTTTAGTAAACGCTCAGCACCTTGGCCCAGCTTCCCATTAAGTACAGATGTGGCTTCCAAACCTGTCCTTAGCCTTGTGCACAGCCTGCAGTAAATCTGTGGGCATCCTAACAGGATACAGGAGTGTAAGCCATTCCCCATGGCCATAGGCATACTTGTACTGAGATCTGACCGGACCTAGTGGGCTTTTTGCCCATGGCCTTGGCACTGGGTAATCAGCCAGGTTTAGGGGCAAACCAAGAGGATATGTTCATCCTCCAGCAGTCTCCTTATATCAACCTTTTAGAGGGAAATCTCACAAAAACCACTCCTCCACTCCTACCTGTTCACACAATTTAAGCACATTTAACATCCTGGCTATCCTGCTTTTGTAATCCAGCTGAATTTTGACACTGAACTCCCCTGTGCTTCTGCAGGTGCATTTGCCAGAAGCTTCCATTTCAAAATTACAGTGCAAATGATGGCATTACACGGTCTTGCTATGAAGACACTATTCCTCCCAGAGACGTGCCTGACAACATTACAACCGCAGTGGCCATCTGAGTCACAACTGTATTGACATGATCTACAAAGAGCCCTTTGTGCTCACATAAAAGGGGCTCCGCTGAAAGCCCCATCAGTGTGTTCAGTCCTCTTCAAAAAACCAGAATCATCTGTTGGGACTAAACAGTGGGAGCTCCTCATTTAGTCCTTTGAAAAGAACAGTTTCCCAAGGAACTTTAGCACTGTCCTCCCCAGTGTGCCTGCTGGACTCCTCAGAGGGATTCCTGGAACTGTTTGGGCTAATTTGACACAAATGTCTCATCAGTGGTTTGACTTCTGGGGAGAAAGATACATTGCAAAATAAAACAAAGCCAGACAGTATTTCAGGAAAGGTGGAAAAGATCATAACGTTTTGGGGTGCTTAAGCAATACTAACAGGTTTTAAAGTTGGGCTGAAAATGCAGTACATCAAGCAGGGTCTATGGAGGATGCCTGCAATTAGAGAACTAGTTGGTGATACAGAACTGTCTTCCTCTTGTTTCCAGCTGCTACATTTAATTAAAAGGAAGCTAAACAATCCATTACATTAAATTACTTTCTGAACGTTACTTTTCCACATAGGCAATTGCAATGGTTGCCACAGGGATGTTATCTGACCACAGATTGGAAAGGAGATAACCGTTCTCAGAATGATTCTATTCCTGCTTTGAAATATGGCCAAGAAACCCTGTTCAGGGCTCATTCCCCATCGCGTGAGGAACCAGAGGAGCTGGTGGGATTTACCATGTGCATGAGGGGTATTAGCAAACTGGAACCTCAACCCCATCTCGTTTGTTCCTGCATCAGGTGAAGATGCCAAATCTCTCTGATGCCCTGGCAACAAAAGTGTTCTTTTTTCATGTTTCCCTATCTACTCTTTGTCACCTTTGCTACTGGATCTGCAGGTAATAAAATGACACAGTAAAACAGACCCAGACTCAGTTGCTTCATGGTAGTTCCTAATAAGTACCGAGCAGCCAGTATGTTGTGTTTCAGCCTCTAAACTGAAGAAATAATTCACCAGTTTAGAAGCCAAATATACCAGGGATATCTTGAAATACCACATGGAAAAACAATTTTTAGAACACTGCCTTGTCTTGTAGACATTTCATTTCCTGTTTGTGAAGGACACAATGGTGGGGCCTTGTTTTCTCAGCAGTGCACAGACATGGCAGCAGCCCATGCAGCCTTCAAAGCTTTCTCCTGTAGCTGGTTGGCCTTAAAAGCAACTATCAAACCTGTATCGCTTTATGGTAAAACCCAAACCCTCTCTGCTTAGGGTAAGGGCAGTCTGGGCTGACTCCAAGAGCAGAACCAAACCAGCAGCCTGGCTCACCTTCATTACACCTACACCCTTATTTCCTGCACTCTGTACCATTTTTCCTCAGAGAAGATAATGGCCAAGTGGCTGTTTTGAGCATGGCTCAGTTCAGATTACTGAAGGAGAGGCAGGCAGAAGCTCCTGACTTGCAGACTATTTTTCCTTTATTCCTCTTCTCAGATGAGAACATTCAGAGGGTAAGTGTCTGTTTACTGTTCACACATAGAGCATTATGGTATGAAATTGCCTTTTCTTCCCTCATTTCCAGCACTTGTGCCTCATCCCCCGATGACCTCACAGCAGCAGCACAGACCTTTATGAGCAGGGAGCTCCATTACACTCATTCTCCCTTAGCCGGCCTTCCAGAAGTGAAATGCCATTGGCCTTGGTCTGCTTGGTGCATAGCAGGAAATGTGCTCAGTGCTTGGAACTGGTGCGACTGTTCCACTCCATCTCACATTTCCTCTGTTTGCTGCCTTTAAACTGCTGGGCTGGATGTTTAGTTATCAGCAGCCTCTTAACTCAAGTGGCATTATGTAAGTCGCTCAGTAGTCTCATGCAGGCAAACATCTTTGGTCCCAGACACCTTGTGAAGCATTGATGCTCTGGGTTGGAAGACACATCAAGCACCAGAAAGGAATCCCAGGTGTGAGAGAAAGGACAGAGCAGATAGAAGACAACTTAGGATGCATCTGCACTTTATCATGGTCTTAGCAAACACCAAGCTTTCCAGTTTACGAGTAAAAACATCACCAAATAATTCATCCGCATGGGTAGCATTCAGTCTCTCCCAGCTTATACTTGCATTCAAAGAAATAAATCCTACACCCTTATGAAAACATGAAAACCACATCTAACATCGCTGACAGACTGACGGCACTTTTCCTTTTCTTAAGGAAAGCACCAGAAAGCTACCCAAAATAGTAGGTCAACCACATTACCATCCAGGTGGTTTTGTTTGCTGTTTTTTTGTGGGGGTTTTTTTGTGTTTTGTTTTTTCCTCCTGTCATTAAGATTCCTCCAGCAACGTATCAGCTCCTCTCCCTTAAAGCTTTCTGAATTTCCAGTGGTCATTCTACCTGATCATATTTGCATCTGTAGCCCCAAACTGCACACAACAAAGACAGAGTGAAAAGAATGACTGTCTTTGAGTCAGGTCCTCATTGTTCCCAGCATCTGACTCCAGCCTGCAGAGGTGTGAATCAAAGTCTGGTTTCCCATGTGGTCATGCCAGATGGTTGGCTCAAACCCCATCATTTCTTTACAGCAAAACTCACTAGACACAGACAGTAACCATAAGATATATTGGAAGCTTGAATCCTGTATAATTTAGACTGCCAACACTCATGCAAAAGATACTTTGCCCTACAACTTTTGTCAGATCTTCAAGGATAGTTTCTTTGCTGAACGTGTCCTGAAACATTTCAAGGCAATGACAAAAAGAATCACAGTTAGCCTGTACCTTCCCATTCTGAAAGATGATGTTACTTCTGAACTTTGATTGTCAAGCTGAATTCAATGCTCATTTCATGTTCTCTGCTTCCAAGGAATGCCTGAGAACAGCTATGTGGAGCAACAGGTCACACAGTAATGTTATTTCATTGTCCGTGGCTGTGTTGCAGGGTGCTCTGGCATTAGTCAGGGGGTGAGGATCTCCAGCTGTGTCACATTGTACCTCTACAAAAGCACTGGGCACACTGAGCAAGTTTCTGCTCTGGTGGAATTGTGAGGAGGGCTCCGGAGATAACATTATTCAGTAAAGCAAATCAACGTTTGGGAAGGAGGCAGCGTGTTGAACACAGTCATATGCTTGGAAAATCTGGCAGTGTATATTTAGTGACCACAAGAGGTCAGGACATCAGCTTTTACATTGCATCTTAAAGCAGCAGACCTGAGAGCCTGTAGCCAGAGCAATGTTTTAGGTTTGATTCCTTTGCTAGGAAACCTCATATGTACACATTCCTTAACAGCTTCTGCATCTGTTTCTTCAGCAGCAGGGGTTACTGCAGGAGCAACAGCCCTCCTTTCTCAGCACTTGCTTTTAGCAGCACATTAGCCAGGTTTGTCTTTTGTCAGGTTCTAGGCCTCAGTTCGAAGGTATATAACAGTATATATATAATTATTATTTTTTTTAACTAAAAGCCACAATCAAGATTTCCACTTTCCTGGCACAGTGAGACTCCATTCTTAAGAACAAACCATGCTGGTGACATACCTGCCCCAGGTGTGACCCAGCGTTGCAGTGTTCCCTCCTACAGAAACAAGCAGCACAAGCCTCCCTCTTCTCCTGCCAATGACACTTCTAAAAGGCAGTGCAGGAGATAGCAGATACATTATGTATTTCAACTACAAAATAAGACATTTCCGTTCAAATGCATTTCTCTCTTTAAGAAGAGTCTACGTTAGGAAGACAGAGGATATGAATTCAGCATATCCAGACTTGTTCCGTTTGAAGGTGCCCCCCTGGACCCCTTCAGCAGGTCCCGCTTTGTGAAATGCTGTTTCTTTGTTTACTTTGCATGGTGCTATGAAATGCCTTTTTTTTTTTTTTTTTAAGTGAAAGCTATTAAGCTACTTCCAGCATAATGCCTCTAAATGCCGAGTCCATGAGAGGGAATTTTAACTGGGTTCATCCGACACAAATGAAAAACTGTCCGAGGCTTGAGAGGACTGCAAAGTTTGGTGTCATGGCTTTTTCAGGAGAAAAAGATGTTCCTCAGCAAAATTTCATTTGAACTCTGGAAGTTATTTATCTCCTTTTGTTTGTAAATTAAACTCTACCTGAAACAAGTAACAGCAGTAAGAAGTCCTGCTCAGAGTTCCTGGGGCAGAGAAGAGCAGAAGGATGGAGTGTACTCCCAGTAGTGCAGCAGTGGTGTCTGTTCACACTATGTGAGATGAATCCTGGATGCTGAGATGGAAATACTCTGAAAAAAACGAAATTGCAATTGAAAAGGTTGCTATCATTTCTGTGACTATTACCTGCAAAGGAAAATGGGAAGGGGAAGATGATGGTGATACAGAGACTTCAGCTTTCTGAGATCATTCCTTTGGTTGTCTGAAACCATTAAGTCTGAATTAAGGGCTTTTGGGGGATGCTCCTCATCCTATAATTCTTCATTTTTCATTTGCGGGTCTGTCGGGAGCAGGGAGCAGGACTTGCCTGAGCAGGGGATGAGATGTACAGTCCTGGGACAGCTCATCAGGAAGTCTGAGGGTCATTTCAAACACAAGGCAATCGGGCTGAGACTCTGCACCTTTTCCTCCTTGAAGCAGTCAGGGTGTGTGTGTATATTGTTCTCACTTCTCTGCACCAGCTGGGATGAATGGGCTGAGGCTTCTCTCTGTGTTTTGCTCCAAGTCGTGTATCAGATTTTCCACAACTGAACTGAAACCCATGATTCATAATCAGTTTCGTTTGCAAAATGTTCTTCTAATTGATCGGACTGAGAGCAATTTCAGTGTGGGAAACTGAATCCCGAGAAAATTAATTACCCGCCAGGCTAAACCCATTTCCTTTGGCCCAGGTACAGCTTATTGTATGTTACTGAGAGATGACCTAGCTGTCGAGAGAAAGGCAATGCTATAATTCTTTCTAGGACACACTACAGTGGTAACAGAGAAAGCACTGCTAGCTGAGGGCACAGACTTTGCAGAGTGGGGAGCCAGCGTATATAAAGGGACAGCAAATACATGGCAAAAGCCTCAGAGGGAGTTGAGATAACAGCAAGTAGAAAATATACCAATTCTAAAATCCAGGAGCCTCCCAGAGATGAGTCACTATGGAGTTTGCCTTTGGGAACAAGAGCTTTTAACATTCACTGTGCATATTTGGGATTCACTTTATACCTGCGCAATATGGAGAAGTGTCTCAGAGGCCAAAGGCCTGGATGGGGAAAGTAGGTGGGCCTGGGCAATGGGGCTGGTGCACTGAGCAGGGCCTCGGGCAGGAAAGCCTGGGGTAAACACACACACACAAAAAGCAATAACTGAGCAGAAAGGACCAGGGAGTAAAAGTTCCTTTCTTCCTCTAGGCTGAAGATGAAGCAGATGCAGGGCCTCATGTGTGGCTCTAAGAGAACGTGAGGCCCATCGAGCACAGGGATGCTGCTGATCCTGGAGCTGAACACCATCACCCTCCCCACAAGGGCTCTGACATTCAGACACTGAACTCAAAGCTCTCAGTGGCAGGAGGTGTTGCAGATGTTTTACATTAAAGCCAACTGGGCGGTGAAAGAAGCAGGAGTGTGTTCCCACTCCATGAATGGATAAATTAAGGCTCACAGCAGAGACGACGCACATGAGAGAGAACAGATTTTAAACTGAAATTCTAATGACTGCCATCTTTAGGTTAATGACAGCCTGCCCACACAGCTCTGCCAGCTCCCAGACTAGCAAAATAACCGCAGAAGGAACACGGATTTCCTTCGGTTTAGTCTGGGTCTCCAAGAGAAAGAAGTGTCAGTGTTACAGGACGCTCCAGGCACTCGAGCCAGCTGCTCCCCTGCTGCTCCAGGTTAATAGAAATATTTCTTTGGCCAGATCCCAGCACAGAACAAAATGGGATTTATAGCCAGAGTAAAGCTAATCAAAGAAAAAGGACAAAGGTTTATCGGCCACCAGAACTTCTTTGGAATGAAGAAGTTAGTGATGTGTGGGTCAACAGCATTCCCTTGCTTCAGAGCCCTCGATGCAGATTGCCTGGAGAGCGCCTTGTCTTGATGAAGAGCTTTAACCCTTTGACTTATGAAAGGACAGGATTTAGATTCAGGTGTATTTATTTGAAAACCTCAGATCCAAACGAAGTAATCTCCCTGTTGCTGCCAGCCCTTTATCAGGATCTGTGTACATGTGCTCTGCATCTCTGGGGAGCTTTGGGTAATCACGATGTGCCTGGGAAACAAAGGTTGAGTAGAATGACCTCTTCAAATGCAGATGTTAGGCTTCTTTAAAGCCTTGGGGTACAAAGACCACAAAGCTGGGTTAAGCCTCCTATCCTGCTTTCCTTCTCTGCTCACCTTCATTTTTTGCTCCAAGCAAAAGGAAGGTACAACGGAGAATCAGGCTCTGTGTATGTCTCGGAGGAAAATAAATTCCTAGTGGTACAGTAGGAGACTTTCTCCTTAAGATGGGATTTTCCTTTCCACATACATAGCATCAGAGATCTCTCTTCATGAAACCCCAAGTGCTTCAGGCCACCATCTCCCCTAGCAGATAAGCTGAAGCAGGCATTTACCTGCTGTGGAAGAGAGGGAAACCCCACTGTGAGTAAAGAGGTGTGGAAATAAACATGTAACAGAAAATTGGAAAAACTGGAAAAAAAGTTCCCACCAAATTAATAATGTGTGGAGAATAGCTGTTCTATTTAGTACCTCTTCTTTTAGCCAAAGTGTAACTTAACATGGAAGCTGGTCCACTGATGTTTATAGCTACTGTTAGTTTCTGGTAGATCTTGATAGTCTGCTAAGTAAACACAGCATCCCAAAGTAGATTTCACAGCTCCTTCAATCTCTTGCAGCTAGAATTCTTTTCTTTTTTAACCCCACTCATGTTCTTGAGTTGCTTCTTCTTCTATGGGCACTACAGGAACACTCCAGAAGTCAGAGCCTTCTGAACAGAAAAGCTTCAAAGGGTGCCAATCCCCTTTACATCATGTCTGTGAATTCAATCGTCATCTATAGACAACTTTGTGCCAGCACAGAAACACTCAACAGAATGTGAGTGAGTCATGTCAGCGTGGCATCACCCAACATCAGAACTTCCAGAGCACTTTGTGTGCACACTGAGCCCTTACCTCCTGGATTAATTGCAAAGCAACACTGTCCAGCTTCAGCTCTTTTTTTTTTTTTCCAGTGCTCAGTCTTTCTGCTTTTAGTAGGAAAAGAAAATTAAGTATTCTTCTTTTTAAGTAAGCTTTCTTCGGAAAGATAAAAGCTGTTTTCTAAGTTCTTTCAATTTCCACATCTGGAAAAGAGCAATGAAAAATCAACATCTGCTCACTGAAAGTGAATTCAAGAAAGCAGTTTGAGGTGAACAGTGACTTCTGGAGAACGTTGCTGGTCTGAGGGCAGCCTACCTGGCCATCCATCCATCCAGTGCCCATTTGGGGAGAGAGGAGATGAGATATTACTCCATTATAATCTGGAATTTATAATTCATACAATGCCAATGAAATAATGATAAATGATTGAATTGTTCACAAAGGCCATTCTTCATGCTTGAGCCCATTTTTAAAAATCTCTCTCTTTTTTTCTTAACTTTCTCATAATGACTCCTCTCCTTTCTTAGCTTCCTCTGCAGCAAGTTGGCAAAGGTGTTCCATAGGTGCAGAAAGCAGCTGTGCAGGAATGAAAGGGAAAGCAGCAGATGATCAACAACTGAAATCAGGTGAAGAAATCGTCCCTTGATGAGCTGCAGTTCTGCTCTTAGATTGATCCTGAGTGGGAGAAGTATCACTCATCCCTTGCTCTGAGTTACCGTACAGGGTAATCTACTCCTGAATAAAATCTTGTAAAGATGACCGCGTGCGGATGGATGGCTGCATTGGTAGATATAGCACAAACAAAAATAATAGTTCCAAATTACTTTTCTGTTTATGACCTCATTTTCAGAAGCCCTGAGTGTTCATTTCAGTGGAACACACAGGGGAGCAGTCCTTTGGGGAATTAGTCTAGATGCAGGTGCCTGCACTTAAAGACCTAGATCTTAGTTATGTATATTTGGAAAGGTGAGAAAGCACCAGCCAAGGATGATCTCTAAAGGTCGAACCTTTCCTTTTGCTGGAGCTTTCCCCCTCCGCTTGCTTTTATTTCCAGGTACTCCCTAAGGGCAGACTGAAACTCCAATGCTCTGAGCACATCCTTTGTCCTGCCTAATCATTTTCAGCAACCCAAAAGATGAGATAATGGGGACACATCTTTGGGACTCCGAGATTCTGATTGTTCAGAAAGGTCAAAGAAAAACTAGTTTTCTAATCTTCGCAAAAGAAGAGATTAGCAGCAGCCTTGCTGAGATGTGGAGAAGAAAAAAAAAAAAAAAGATGATGATATAAAGCTACTTGGATTTGTCTTTGATACACAGTGCTAGGAGCCATGAAACAAAGCCACGACACTGAAAAGAAAGCAAGAAAAAAGTCCTCTACAAAACACACTACTGAATACACCAGAAGCATGAAGAGCAACTGAGAAGAAAAATAAGAAGACACAAGTGATGGGGCAAGAATATTCTGGGACAAAACCAGTCAGGGTGCTCTTTATTTCTCTAGCATTTAAAGTTGCTAGCCTCAGGTTCACCACTGATTGCTGTGGGAGGCTCGTGTTGAAGCTGTTGTAGCTGAAAACAGGAACAGGGCAGATGGAAAAAATGGATGGGATTTCTCTCCCATTAGTTCGGACACCTTAAAGCTGATTGCCAAGACTTGGCTGCTGTCTGGGCTTCCTCTGTGGTCCTTGGAGAAATCCACAGCCACGAAAAGCAATTGCACCCTTCATAAAAGTGACAAATGCAAAGAGGCTCCACGAGCTGCTCACCTGCCTTCGGTGGCTGCAGAAACGTGGGCACTGAATGAGTGCAGGACAGGGGTTAATCCCACTGCACCGAGTGGGAAACAGCCATGCAGAGTCTCTGAGGAACACATTTGGGACTGCGATTCCTGCTGCAGCTTTGAGGACGGTCTGGGAGCAGATGAGGGAAACATTTGGGGTCACAGAGTTTACAAAAAACTCAGGCAGCAGAGGCTTTAGGATATTTTATGATGAAAGTTTGGCTTGGACACATATTTAGTAGTTGTTAGAATCAAACAGAACCTCCAAATCTTTTGGAAGCGTTCCTAGAGCAAGAAATTACCAATTTCCATATTTTTGTTGCTCTTGATGTTTTTGACGCTCAGGAACAAACTGTCTCCATTTAAATGAGACGAGAAAAGAATCTCCTGCAAATTATGCCATTTCTTTTCTCCATTATGTTTTTCTGCATCTTCTGGCAGCGCTGTTACAAAACCAACAGCAAATGGTCGAGTGGAACAGCAAAGACAATAACTTTAATGGAAAGAAATTGGGAACTGAAAGATGACACAGACTGAATTAGAAAAAAAAAAATAAAAAATGAAATAATATTTAATTTCCCCGGTCATAAATAACCTGTCCGCCCACGTTAGAAGCACATCAAAGATGACAGGAAAAATAGTCAGCGACATGAGAAAATATCATTATTTCCTCATTAAACGTTTTTATATTTTTATAAGGGAAAAAAAATTAAAAAGCACCCTGACAAGCATAAGTATAACGGCTGAAGGGCCATTGAAGAAATGAATTAGGACTATGTAAGCGTGGAGATGTGTGAATCAAAGGGAAAAAAAAATCTGGCATCGAGAAAACTTTGCCTGTTGTTAGAACCAAGTTCCATTTCAGAAATGGAGAGGGACTGCAGCCATTTCCCTCTGGACACCACTCAGCAACCAACAGGCGCTGTATGTTCCCAGCACGGCTACCTCTCCAGGCAAAGCAAGGGGATCTGCTCTGTTAAGTGTATTTGTGCAGCACTGTGGGCAAAGAATATTCCCTGCACAGCCACCGCTGTGCCATAGCACAGCTGCCCCGCAGAGTGTGGAGCCAAACCCAGAGCAAGGCACTGCACTGTTGCTGCTGTGGAAGGAAATGGCTGGAAATTTGGGCAGGCTGGGACTGCAGCTGCAAGCTGCACGTAGGGTGAGGGCCCAGAGGACAGTACTGTGGGCACTGGGGGTCCTGCTGAGCTGTTGTACATGCAGAGAAGTTTGGCACTGAGATTTGTGTGTTATGCATGCCACTAATCATACAGTTCCATTTCTTATGTGCAGTGTTGCTCACCGCTGTGGAGTCCACAAGCACCAAGAGTGGGTCAGTGAGGGCAGAAAAGGCCCCATATGAAAGATGACCTTTAGAGGAACCACAGAATCGTAGAATTGGTTAGGTTGGAAAAGACTTCCAAGATCATCAAGTCCAGCCACAACGTAACCATACTAACCTAACTCTAACAGCCCTTTCTGTAAATCGTGTCCCTGAGCACCACATCCAAACGGTTTTTAAATACATTCAGGGATGGTGACTCAGCCACTTCCCTGGGGAGCCCATCCCAGTGCTTAACAACCCTTTCTGTAAAGTTTTTTCTTGATATCCAACCTAAACCTCCCCTGGTGCAACTTGAGGCCATTTCCCCTCATCCTGTCACCTGTCACCAGAGAAAGCACGCACACTCCTGCATGGTTTACCCCCATGCTTCTCACTGCACTTTGGCACAGTCTCTCTGCACAAGCCCAGCGCTGAGCTGCTGATTGTTTCTAACAGTCCATCCCCTGCATCCCTCTCCAGGCCTGGTGACCAGAGCACATCTATTCAGAGCAGCACTGTAAGCACATCTACTCAGAGCAGCATCATCACTGTCATTTCTGCTCCGAGACACGCGGCATCGCTCATCAGCCAGCGCTCAAGGTCATGACACCCTGAACAGCACACAGCCTCCTCTTGCCTGGCCTCGGTGCAGCTGAGAACCTCCCTCCTCACGAGCACTAATGGCCCCATTACCGCTCCCCTCCAGATTGCCTAACAGATGCTCTTGATAAATACCCAAGCAGCTGAAATTCTGCAGGAAATGAAGCGCAGCAGCCCGACCGCCACGGCTGCTGGTGAAGGATAGGAGACACTCCCAAGGTCTTTGGGGTGGGACTGCAGAAGTGTTTGGCCCCTTCCAAATGGAACGCAATAGGTAATGCAGTGCGATCTGTGCAGTGCCACGGGCCCCAGGCCGCTGGCAGGGGTGGGTTCTCGTCGAGGAAACAGGAGCAATGCCAGGCTATGGAGCTTCCAGCTGCATCTGGGCATGAAATGAACTCACTGGAAGCTAACAAACACAGAGGCTACAGCGTGAATAAATATATATTGATATGTATACTGTGTATCTGTTTCTGCTTGCTTTTATTAGAATTTTACTGTTCTCAAAGAGCTATCTAATGTATTTGTGATGACAAAGTCAAAACAACCCATTTCAGGACAAGCAGCACATTCCAGTTTTTTTACCCACACAGCTGGAGAAGCTTCCAAAACATTTTTTCCACAGATATTTAACACAGATTGCAGTATTTTAAGATTATTTTTTGTCTCCTCTTTTGATTTGCAGAATCATAGAATTGCTCTGGTTGGAGAGGACCTTCAAAATCACCGCGTCCAACCTCAACCTAATCATACTACCGTAATAACCCACAGCTAAATGATGTCCCTGAGCACCACATCCAGATGAAAGTAAGGCAGCCTTGTAAAATGCAATGGTCCTGTTGCATCTCTCACCAAGAGAAGAGGTGTAAAACACCCCCAGAAACAGCAATGCCAGTAAGTGCTGCTGCCAACACCCCTGGAAGCAGCAATGCAAAGGGCTGAGTGACTGCACAGACATTCCCTGTAAGACGTGGCAGACCTTCCCTTCCTCTGCTAATTCCTCTCCCTTTGCTTCTTCCTTCATCTGTTCCAGATTGCCTCAGTCTAATATGACTTAGTCCAATCTTTATAGACTTTTGTTGACTTTCTATTTAAACTTCTTTCAGCATACTAAACATGGCTAAGCTCTCTTCAACGTGGTTTCTCTCCTAAACACAAGCACCCTTTTGCTCCTTATCCCATTCCTTATTCCCCCAAACCCATGGTTTATTCCTACCCCTTCGCTTTTCTCTTGAGGACAGGAGATTTTCACTGAATAAGCTAAAAACAGGAGGAAAAAGCATCATAGAATGGCTTAGGTTGGAGGGGAACTTAAAAACCATCCAGTTCCAATCCCCCCTGCCAACCCCGCAGCGCTGCCAGCCATTAGATCAGGCTGCCCAGCACCCCATCCAGTCTGGCTTTGAATACCTCCAGAGATGGGGCAGAGAAGAATAAGGAAGGAGTGCTAAAGGCAGAGGGAAGGATGGTGAATATTTGGAGAAGAGGAAGGATGAGTTGTTGGTGTCATAGCGAGAGTTAAAAAAGTGAACCACCATTTTAAGAGGAAATTCTGAGCTGGAAGGAGCAGCCTGGGTTCTCAGGTCTTCTCACAGAAGAGAAATTGTGTAAAACTAATAAAATCATTTGGATACATCAAAATGACATAACATGGAGCACAGCGCTATTATAAACTATTTAAAATTAATGTATTAATGTAATATAAAATCCATACAAATTAGGTTGGGGAAAAAAACCTGGAAACTAAGAGTTTTCCTGTGCTCAAAACATTTTGTCATTACCAAAATGAAATTCGAAGTCAAAACAATTTGTTTTAACTATTCCCCATCAAACGTTTTATTATAGCTGACCAGCCGCTGTGAAACCTCACACCAAAACCTTCAGCTCCCAACAGAAAATTGCTCAGGTTAAAAGCAGCTAAAAATATTGGGGAAAAATAATTAAAAAAAAAAAAGAAAAAATCAGACTAAAGGGAAACTGCAGTTCCCTCGGCCTGCACCAGGTCCTTGATAATTGCTTTTGTATTGGAGACTTTGAAACACACAGATCAATGTGGCCTAGGCTGCATCAGGAATACTTCTGAACAACAGCCCAGGCTGTAAATTACTCCTGCTAATCCTCTTCAGCTCAGCCCTGTCCCTGCTGATTTGTGAAGCCTGCAGTGGGATTACTGCAAACCAACACGGTGCACTGCTCACACAGCATCAGGAGACACCGAGCTCCCTGTGTCCCATTCCTGCTTGGAATGTCTCTGTGTCAGGTAACAATTAGCAAAGACAGGAAACTTTTTGTAAAATGCTTCACCTTAAAATGCACACAAATATAATAAAGAGCACAACGTTGTGCTGGAATGAGTCCTTAGAGCCCATGGACTGCATGTGCTCTTCTGGGAATCGGGCCATTAAGCGTGGATTTAAGTGCTCTGCTGTAGGCGCTGGGATTTGTTTTTGTTGTACAATTTGCCCAGAATTTTCAAAATCTCTCTTAATGTCTTCTTTTGGCCACTTTGCAAGCATGAAGCCATTTATTGATCTCGCTACTGCTTCATGCTGCAGAAGCTGGGAAAATCCATAAGGATTTTACTGCAAAATGCATTACATACAGTGGTTTGGTCTTCAGGACTAAAGAAGATCCCCTGCTGACTGCACAACCTACCAGGTGCTGTGTTGTGACACAGAAACTTCGCTCTGCCTGAAGACACCACAGCATCACTTCCATGGGACAGAAACCTGCAGTTACGGAGCCAAATTCTCAACCTCTGTGAACCAACAGTGCCTCTGTCCACACTCTCCTTTCTGTTTCCTCTAATCCCTGTCTCTCTCCTGGCTTCCCAGCCGTTCTCCCCACACCACTTGGATCTCCATTTGCCCTTCTCCTCTTCTCTGTAATGATTTCCGTCTCTCATACCCCTCCCTCATTGCCTTCTACTTCTCCTTTATTTTACTTCCTCCACACCTCTCCCAGTTCCCTACTCCCCCTTTTCCAGCTCCCTCCTTCCTGCCCTCCCCACGCCACGGACAGACATGGCCGTACCCCTGTCAATAGCCGTGATTTCTGCAAACTGCTTGGACAGGGTCAAGGAGTTTTCTTCATTATCTTTTTATTGCAAACAGCCTCTGAATACAAGAAGCTCCGTTAGTAAATATCGATGCACAGCAGGCTGGGTGCACATAGATTACCGCGACACGTCAAACAGCAGAAATGACAAATAGGCAGCCGAGCGCAGGCAGCAAGAAGAGCTGTGTTAACGTAAGCAAGAAAACAGAGCGAATGCAACAAGGGAAATAATTAAAAACAAATACATTGGCAGCTTCCCACCACTGGAAAGGCAGAGGGGAAATGGAGGCTGCAAGCTCAGGAGTGGAAACCCTCACCAAGTGGCTGCTCAAGTTCTGAGTGCATCTCCCCAGCTCTTGCAACTGCTGCTCACATTGCAGAGGTTTGCAGAGGACTCTCAAACCCACTTCCAGACAGAATTTGCTCCTAAAAGCAATGCTTTTACAGGAACTTTGGTGCACTCACATGGGGAGTTTGAGAAGGACTGTGTTTGTGATGGAATCTTTCTGATGGCTCTGACCATCACCGTCGGTGGGTTATATATGAGATAATCTCAGCATGACCGCATACATGCTTTGGAAGATGCTATGAGATGCAATGAGAAAGGAAATAAATAGGAGAGTAGGAGGGTGGAAAAAAAATCTGGAGAAGAGATGGAGGCACAGAATGAGATTCTAAGGGGAGAGGATGGAAAAAAATCAACAAAAACTTGAATAGAAAGATAGCCAGATTCACATTTTTCCCTGTACAGCTCCATCAAAACCTTCTGATTTGTTACCTGTGAGTCCAGTTCATAGACTGTCAAGGAGCTTTATGGATTGACACCACCTCTGCATCTGGGGCTGCAGTCCTGACAAGGATACACAGCACCATTCCTCGCGAGGGCACAACCTGTTACTGCTCCCAGTCCCCGGGACTGTTAGCTAAATATCACCGGTGGGAACTTCTGTTACCGTCAGCAGCTTTCCCATCACCTCTCCAGAACATGCCCAGTGCTCAAAGTGTGCCCTAAAAGGTCAGATGCCCTCAGTTCTAGAATTCAAGTCTAACCCATTCTGCACATCCCATTTCTAGCTCTCCCTTAAACCTTTCAGCTTTGGGCGAGTCCTTGAAGATAAGTTTGGGAAAAAAACTTGGTGCTTCTCATAGAGACTCTTTCCTTCAGAACGGGGTAAATGGAACTGTAGTAGAGGTATTTATGAACATAACATTGACAGGGTCAAACCCATCTTGATTTTGGTTATTACAGAGCTTCACTTAGCCCACGCAACAGGCACACTTCTTGCCTGTAACACCAGCATTCAGCTGCTTGGCCCTGTGTACTGAAGTATCCTAAGACAGAGTAAAATCTTACAGGAAACGGAGCAGGGCATGTAAGAACCACTATTAAGTTCAGGAGGAAAGCTCTCTCTCTAAAGTATCTTTCCTGTACTGTATTTGAGGCCTCACGAATAGCATCCCTCTTCCCTATATGCAGTTCCCTAACTTCTGAGATTTCTATGACTCATTGCCCCAAGCAGCAATGAATTTTCTCTGCCAGCTTGCTAGTTCTGGAGTATTAACAGAATATTGAGAATCTAATTTCTGATCTCCCTTAAAACCTCTTGGTAAATGGATCTGGCTCAGAGAAAGGACGAAAATAATGAGTGCAATAAAAAAGCCCCCCAAAAAAGGAGGAGAAAAAGAGAGAAATGAAAGAAAAAGATGGGATTTCCAGAGAGTCCTGACTGATCTCCACTTCATTATTGAAAGATAGGACTATTAAAGGCACACAGTAGGCCTGAAGGAATTGTGTGATCATTTGTGCAAATGGTAATTTCAGTGTTCAGTCTATCATATCCATAAACATAATGTGGCTGGGACTGACATGAGTTATAGCAAATCCCTTTCCCAGGAGGCTCCATGCCACTTTGATGCAATGCCTGAAAACGCAGAGAGCTGCAAAGGAAGCGACGCTTCCCTGCCGCTCATCTCCGCCAAGCCGGTGGGTGAAGCCACTCTGATTACAGCAGATTTGTGGAATTAAATGGAGGAGCCATAGGGCTGACAAAGAAACTGTTCCAATTCCGGAGAAGCTCATCTCTGTCTTGTACTTACTCGTTCACACAACTGAACAAGCAGAAATCTGTTTGGTAAATAAAATGAAGATGTGTGATTTGGGCTCAACGCGCCCTCTGCTGAAGTGCTAATCCCAAGGGAAGCACGTGCCAAACACTTCCCCACTCTACAGATGTGCTGCCTGGCTCTGGGTGTCCACGCATGCTTGTAGGTGGGGGAATACACGTCCTGACATTGAGACATTGCTCTTCTCTTCCTAGTGAACTCAGCAGCCAGCCATGCAAACGGGGGTTTTCAGCTGTGCCTGGTAAAGCTGCACGCCCTAATCCCATTGACCTTAATCTCAATCTAGACATAAGAACTGAACATCCTCAGATGAATAAGAACCCATCAGCAATATTGTGAATTCAGCACTCAAACACCAGTCTTACACAGGGATTGCCTTGACCTCAGAAAACAATCTTGTTCTGTTTCTGACCCAGGCAAATGAAGCTTTCACGCAGTTTTTCTACGTGGAGACAAACACACCCAAGCTCCCCCAGCCTTCCCAACGCAAAGGGCAGAAATCTACATTCTATATTCATTGGTTCTGGAAAGCTGGAAAAGAAAAAGCAAAAAAAGATATTTGATGTCACAGCACTCCGTATTCTTTTCATACAGCACCCAAAGAACTGGATTCTTATTTGTGTAGAATTTCTGAGCAACACCTTTTTGACAAAGGCCGACCTTGTGCTGAGCCCCATGGCACACGCTGCATGAGGGCTTTACTTGATGAACCTCCTTGGGCCACACGGAGAGGGGAAGACAGATGGGCTTTGCAGGGGAGTTTCCTTGAGAAGCGGACCCCAACAATGCCCTGACTCAATGTGTCACAGACCTACAGCTCTCACCACTTGGCAGCCCCACACACCAGCCTCACGTTTCACCTTAGTCTCCTATTAACATCATGAACAGTATTTAAAGTATCAGACGCTTTTCTGGAAGCAGTGCCTTTGATATTTCTACCAGTTCAATTTAAAACTTTGACTTGTTGATATGGTGGGTTTCTTTGTTTGTTTGTTAATTTTTGTCTGCTTGTTTTCTTTTGGATTTTGTCTTTCACAAGTAAGAAACAAGAGTCAATTAAAAGGAAACAGTTTTCTTTGCTCAAGGGAATTTGTCTGCAGTAGCTAAGGAAGAGCTCTGTAACCAGGTAAACCTGCTTGGCATACCCCAGGTCCCCAGAGCATCACTGGGTTCGGAGACCTCTGAGCTTGCCTGAAACTCTTCCTCGTATCTCTCTGGATGGCATTTGAGTTGCAAATCTGGATGTCCTGCAAACGGGCTTAGAAGACAGACCCATTAAAAAGTTTGAAAAATTGATTTTATAACTCAGGCATTCCTGCATATTGTGCTCCCAAACAGGATCTGGCTTTCTAAAGCAACCAGAACACAATTTCTGCATCTCACAGCAATGGATGCAACCACAACTGATTTCCTGCCGTGGCACTGAGTGCATCTTGGCTATGAGTGCAATTTGGGGCTGGCTGCAAACAGCAAGTTGCACTGGGGTCTGGGTGTAACTGGTGCAAGGGTAACTGAGGATGAGCTGCTTCTGTAGAGCCCACTGACAGGAGAAACAGACCCAGAGCAGATATAAATGAGGGTCTGAGGTCTGAGCCAAAAAAATGGGAGGAGGGTTTTTCCTGGGGTCAGGTCCCACACAGCCTGTGACCAGGACTACTAGAATCAGCCATGAAACTAGAAGAAAAGCTTTGGTAGGGAAAGCTGCAGCTCTTTAGGTAGCATTGCTTGGTCACATGTGGTTTCTTTCTCAGCTCAGCAAAGCTGCTCAATTCTTTCCCCGGTTAGACGTTGGCCTAAATTATAGAGTTCACACTCAAACTTTACAAAGCATTAATATTTAGATGGCAGGTTAAGTTTCCATCTACAACGCCTTCAATTTTATGGGAAAATCACACACATTCTAGTTTATGTGTCCTACTTCTCAACTGCTCGGCTGGTTACTCATCTGGTTTCCTGCTGTTGATTGTTTTCCTCCACTGTAATTCTCTGACTTGCTGGAGTAGCACCTGATCTCTGTCAGTAAAGGAGACCAGAACCAGGCTTCCTTTCACCTGGGCCTTTCAGAGCCAAGGACACAACCACCCTGAGCCTGGTGCCTCCTGCGACTCATCTGTTGATCCAAGAATAAAATGAAGACATTTCCTATGTGCGTAGACCCAAATCCACCTTTATCTAATGCCCTTGCCCATAGGAAACCAGGTAGGGTTTTATCTGCTTTAAATTATTTTATAATAAATATATAAATAAGTTTTTAAATGCTCAGTGGATGAAACCAAAGCTGCACTGCAAAATGATTTTCACCTCCCAGAGAAGAACTCTGCCACCTTTGCATAACACCATGAAAACAAGGGCTGGGAACAGGGAATGTTGCTATAAACTACAGAGTCATTAATGGGCAACTCTGTAATAATCAGGTGTATTTATAAACCAGGAACAACTTTCCCAGCAAGACTTCTTTCCATTACCTCCCACCGCATTATTGTTCCCTGCCAAATCTGTCAGCTCACACTTGCATTGTTAATTAAGTGAACCACTCGAGGCAGGTGAACAGAGAGGAAACAACTGGTAATTTTCCCTGCGATCATTTCTCTCTTTGGGTCTCTGCACTTGGCTCTCTCGCTTTGTCCCCAGCACAGAGGTGAGCCCAGGAATTGCATTTGTGGGGAGAAATGAAGCAAAGCAGGTAGAGAGGAAGGACAAAATTTGCTGAAAGACTCACCTGTAGCTTTCAGCATCTTGGGCAAATCCTATTTCTGCCTTCAGAGAGAGGGAGGGAGGTGGCAATGCTGCAAGGATCAACAAAAAACAACACTTCGTTCCACATCCCTATCCTTACCTCCTCATTCTCCTCCCTTCCTTCCTTTGCTCGCTTAGGAGATGGCAACAACTACAAAAATCCACAGGCATCTTCAGCTCCTTCCCCTCTCTCTTGACCTTTTCACAGTTCTAAGGGTTATTTAATGAGCTTAGAAAAATAATGCATCAGTTAATGGCAGAATCCCTGGAAGGGCAGTATTTAGCGAGCTTCCTTCTCCTCCTCCTCACCCCCACCAGCAGCCACGTCACCTCCCAGCCTCCATTTTCTGGTCTAATTTCAAATGTCTTTAAATTAGTACCACTTTTTGAAATGGAGAAAGAGATCAGCAAGAGACCTGGAAAGGCGGTTTCTTTACAATCAAGATATAACAAGTAGTGTACAACACAAGATCTGCTAATGTAGACACACTGTTATGTGTCATAAAGAAGGCCACAATACACTGTAAAATAGTGACGGGATAGAATAACAAACTCAGAAGATCTGGACAGCTTAACTCGTGCTATTAAGGAGCTCATCAATCTAAGCAAAATTAAGAAAATTTGTTTTAATAAATCTAGAAGTCAATAATCCTGCCTCTTCTCCAACAGAGACAAAAACTACTGCCCACAGGCACCGTGAACAACCCATCTTTCTTCCCAGAATTAAACTTCCCATGATTTCCAGTGACACTTGAGACTGCTGTATAATTCAAGTCAGAATCCAGAGGCTGTACATGGTTCTGAAGATAACACCCAAGTACAGCCTGGCAGCATAAACCTCCTTTTGAAATATTTTTGGGCTTCAGATGTACGTGGAAACAGGCTGGTGCAAAACAGAACTGGGTCTTCAAATCGATGCCTTTGCTCTGGTAAGTAGCTGCTCCATATCACTGTTCAATCAGTCTTTGCCCAGGAGTAAACGAATCCTTTCCATATGGAGAATCATCCATCATATCTGAGGGACTCAACCACGGTACAGCAGTCAGTACCAGCTACCTTGGGTTTCAGTGAAGGAGAGACATCTCCAGGATAATTCAGCACACCTGAGATCTGAGTCACATTCTGGAGGAGGCTCTTACATTAATTACAGAGGAGTTTCGTATGACTAAATCCCTAAGGTAAGTACCTTCACCAAGTATCTGAAGTTAGATGGGATGAATCTCAAGTTTTCTGAACTCCTGGAAGTCTTTGCAGAAGAGCTCTCCTCTCTGCCTCTGAGAAGCCTGCCTATATTTTTCAGCTTAAATTTAATCACGGCTAGTTGGCATTCATTTGTTCTTTTGTCAGTGCTACCCTTGAGCTTAACAGATCATCTCCTTCCCTGGCATTTCGAATTGTTCTGCTCCTCTTATCCTCCACAAACCTCTCACTCGTTTAGCAACAGCAGTTATTCATTTCTCCAAAGAACTCAAGTCTTTGACTGCCCATCCACTTGATTACTCCACCAGTCCTTCCCACAGCCTGCTCCTCCTCAAGACATTCACACTGGACAGGGTGTCTAGAAACGCATACAGCAGTAAAGAAGAAGGAGTACCAGTTATATATGTCAAAAAAAATTTGCTTTTCTCATGTTTTATTAGCCATGTTGCCTCAGGTATCTGAGAATGCTTCCTTTTCCACAGTTCCACCACTTACTGTTGCTTCAGTGATCTAAGGTGTTCAAAGACACCCAGGTATTTCTTGGTTTCATAATCACCACTTTCCTACACAGATCTTTCTGTTCAGTTGTCCAGCAGTTATCAGCAGCCCAGTAAATTCCACTCCATGAACACTGGCTTTTTCCAATGTCTTTTGTCACTGGTATTTTGTGTCCACTTCCATTAGTAGAGAGAGTATGAAGTCGGATCAGACAGGACTGACCCTTGCACAACTTCATTACTGACCATCCCTGCTGAAATATTTCCCTTCGTGGAGAACTCATCTCTTTTTGCAGCACACTTCTGATCTGATTTAACTTCATTTTACCTACCTCTGTCTTAATGAGTATTTCTCATACTGCATTTATCAAATGTTTCTAGCTTATTTGGATTCAGATCTAAAGCACATCAACTAGCTAGAAAATAGTTACCATATTATTCTTCTGTGGTCGCTTCTTGCAGAACACATTGTGATCCATCTTACTGTTTTAATTATTTTGCCTTTCAAAGTTGTTTTTGCTACTACAGAGGTCACACTAATAGACTTACAAATGCCTTGATCACTTTTTCCCTCTAAAATAGATGTGCCATGATTTCAATCCTTTTGTAATGCAGTATCAACCTGCTTCTGCACCAACATTCTGTAAAACAGTTCTTTCAGATATCAGAAATAAAAGCAATTTCTTCCCTTCATTATCATCTCATTATCAAACCTCTTGCATCATCAAGCAGTTTGAGTTTTATTTCTACCTCAGCTATAATGATTTAAATGTCCACACACACCATCCCATTTGTGCCCTGCTTTCACACCATGGTCACTGTCAGCGCCCTTACTGAAACTGAAAGGAAATTATTCATCATGTTTTGTCACAGGACATTTATCCTTTTGACTTTCTGAATCCACCTCGTTGCCTGACGGCTTTAATCTAGAGAACTACACAATAGATGCCTTTTATCCTACAATCTCCAGCCATCTCCCTTGTGCTAATGTAGTCAGTTACATTGAAAAAAATTAATAGAGTTATTTCTAGGATTAAGAGAATGATCTTACGTCTCAGAAAGGGAAAAAAGAAAAAAAACATATAAGTTATTCACTCTAATTAGAAGTCCATGTGCAGCCCCAGGTGTTGAACGGAGCTGGAGTGATTCCTCCAGTGTACCCAAATGATGGACACAGTAACACAAGTCAAGTTTATCTGGAAAACATGTTGTTGAATATTGAGGTCAGATTCGTTCCTCTACAGGGAAGCAGAAAGACTTCTGTCCTCAAGTTATGTAAGTTTACCCAAAATACATTCTAGGCATGTAAAGCAGAGAGCAGCTTCTTTCTTGGTGCTCTGCACAATGATGACTTTCACTTTAGTAAATAAAGCCACTTCTTGTCTCATGATCCAATATGAAATGCGCATACAAAAACCCAGATTTAAGTGGTGCTATCAGGAGGGAGAATTCTGTGATCTGCATTCAGTTTTCATCCGGGTGTCATGAATCTGAATTCTCATTTGGTTTTGTACTTGGAAGGAGGGATCCTTCTAAAGTCAGACCTCAGGGTGGTCAGCCAGCTGGCTGCCTGGACAAGCCATGTTACATCACCTTTAGTACCCCATCAAACCCACTAACTGGGGACCGAGCATTTTAGAATACAAAAACATCAAAGTGGGGACATCACTCTTTAGCCCCATTCATTTCCACGTTTCCTCAGTTCCTCTGTTGGATACTTTTACTGGATCTCTAGCATGTGCATTGTCACCCATTCTGGACCGTTTTCTTTCTATTGCATGTACTAATAGCATCTGCTAGCACATACATTGCTGCTCTGCAGAGAATGGCGACTTTAAGGAGTGTCAGATGACTGGAGATGGATTACCTAGGGGTTCCTTCTCCTTGAATTATTCTCCTATGAAATCCTCATCTGCAGGCTGCAAAAGGGAAACGACAGAGAGAAAAGAAACAGCTTCTCCCTGTCTAAACTTTCTGAGGAGCCTGTCGCGCTAAGTACTGGCCTGTCTCCTCTCGTTTGTGTTAACGGTGTCTAAATCACTCTTTCAACTCGCTGCCTTCCACAGGAGGAGCTGAGGCAGCAGCACAAATGGATCCTTAAGTACAAGGGGCTGGAGTAAGCTATTTCCATATGTACTTGGATGTAGGAAAAAAAATAAAGGTACTTTTAGTTTCAGGTTTCTATCTCTCTTCCATTAACACAAGCCTAGGAACCACTTTAGGTTTGATTTTATATTAAACACATCTCAAAATAACTTAAAAATGGGTCGGGCTCTTAATATCAAATAATAACAGCCTGGGGATGAACGTGGTTTCTGTACTGGTGGCCACGTGAGATGGCAGCACTGCACTGCGGGCACAGGTGGGCAGCCAACCCAACCCAACCTAACCCAGTGTGCTGCCTGCTGGCTTTGACAGTGTTTGCTCCAGGACAAGGCACACCTGCTCAAGGCTGCTGTTGCCTTTCCCTTTGGTACAACTGGCAGAAAAGTGCCAAGAGCCAAAGCTGTGTCCTCCAGGGCTGATAGCACCAAATTCTTTCCTATTTCCCACTAGCAGGGAAGAAGAAAAGACAAGAGTGGGTGCGCAGCATTGCTTTGGTGCTTGGATGTGGTCAATAAGTTGACCCGCCTGCCTCAAAGAGCATTGAGGCAAAGCCAGGCCAAGCCCTGGCTCCTGCAGCCTCGGTCTGTGTGTGCCTGCCCTGCTGGAAGCTCTATCTTGGGAGTGCTGCAGTCACCAAAATGAGACTGAGGCCGCCTACGGGCTCTCTTGCTAAAATTGCTTTCATTTAGAACTATTTATCAGCATTTTCACACCATTTTTCAACCACTCTCCTCAGCAGCTCCATGCAATGCAAATACCTCCAAGTCATCACGGCGAGCCAAGAGAGCCCAGCCTGATAAAACATAATGCGCGAGGCAGGGAAATTCAATTACAGCGGGCTGATGTGCTAGCCCCAGCTTTTTGCTTCAAAGGGGAGGGATAACAGGTAGACAGATTTTCTAGACATGTGTGTGCAATCGCTCTTGCTGCTGATCTCTCCAAGGCAAAGTGACAGGCAGCTTCACTCAGACTGGGAGAACTTAATTCCTGGCATGTGACCCACTGCAGAAGCTGAAACTGCATCAACACCACGTAAGCTTGGTTCTGAGGATGTACATTGGGCAAATTTCACCCTTACACCCAGTGCTAAGTGTTCAGGATTCAGTTTGAGACACTTCTATGATTTGAGCGTGGAATGATTTTAAAATGATTTTAAAACACCTTTGACCATAGCAGCAGGGCAAGGAGGGAAATTGGCACGTTTGCCTTATCAGCCATTACACCAGGTAAGTAGAAGTCACAGGTTGCCTGCGTATTTCTCTGCATATGTGAAATTCATCCCAGAAAGGTGAAGACCAATAGAAGAACTTTTCAATATTACATCAGCAACATGCATTGATGGGGTCTGAGCAGCCTTACCAGCAGGCTGGAGGCTCGCTCTGTTACCACTGAGCGCATAGTGAAAATCCAGGGCACAGCTCTGATGCTGGCGCTGTTTCCAAAATACTCAGATTACCCTACGATACTTCCCTCATTCAGAGCCTTCACTGTGCAGCAAGAACATAAGAATTACCCTATCTCCATCTCTTTACAGCACAGCACAGTCCTGTGGTGCACTTCAGAAATCTTTCCTGAACATACACACACACACACCCCTTTTTTTTCCCCCCCATCCTTTGAGTAATTAGTTTTGTTCTGACAAAACCAGAACAAGCAGAGCAACTACAAATCTCTCTGAAGCTATCAGAGAGCGGGCACAGCCACACACCAAGCTGCTCCGTGCTAAAACCCAACACGAAACTGGCATGGCTGAGTCCGGCTGAGGGACACTGCCTGGGCACTGGGAAAACTGCAGGTGGGGTGAGGAGGCTCTTCTGCATCCCCAGGGCTGCTCGGTACCCTCCAGAGCTCCTTGTAGCCTCCAGGGCTCACAGAATCAAGGGAGTTGAAAGGGACCTCTGGAGATCATTGAGTCCAACCCTCTGCTGAAGAAGGTTCACTACAGCAGGTTGCATAGCAAAGCGTTCAGGCAGCTCTTGATTGCCTCCAGAGAAGGTCATCTCCTAACCTATAATGATGCATATAGTTGTGCTGCACAGTTTGGTAATTCCAAGCATCACCTGCACAAGTGCAAAGCCTTATTACTGCTATCTATTACCTTAGGTAAATATTGGAACAACAGCATTTGGAACACAACACACCAGGATGCAAGTAGTTCAGCCCTGAGCTCTAAGGAGCTCACTGAACTGTTATGCTGCTGAACTCCTCTTTGGGCCTGTGGTGATCCAGGGCATTAACTTGGCCCTATCTGCAGAGATTGAAGGGCACTGAGATGTGGCTGCACTGCCTGCACCTCTGTGTAATTTCAGGCTGGTACTTAAAGCCCACAAAGTTTGCACAGAAGTGCTTTTATAAGGAGTGTTTTCCTGTCCTGAATGCCAATGCACTTGCAGCTACATGAAAATCAATAGCAGCAAGAGGAAGGAATCCTCTGTAGGGAGAAACATCTTGGAAAAGCAGATATAAAGGATCCATCGCCTCACGCTAATATTCCATTTCAGAAAGCCAATTTATTATCCCTAAGGATTGGAATATTCTGTTCCAGGAAAGGAGTTGTTTGAATAGATGTGTGTGAGGGGAGACACACACACAAACATATTGATCCAAGCTGTATTTATGATTCCTCAGATCTCTAAGAAATTGATTTCAGACTATTCCTCCTCTCTCTGCCTCTCTCCAGCTGAAAAATCAAAGCTCAAAATCAGTGTAGGATCCCTTAAAGAATTATTCTGATTGGAAAAAAAAAAATTAAGTGGAAAAAAGTTTATCTGGAAAGAAAAACCCCTTCAAACCAAGAATCCTGTGGATTTGGTGTTCAATACTTTGACAAGCATCTTTTCAAAGAAACTGAAAACTTAGAAATAGCATTTAAGATTAAACAAGCAAACAAGCAGCTCTGCTTCTTTCTTCCCTTTTCAAGGAAAGGATTGAACTTATTTTCAGCAAGTTCAGATGACAACTTGAGTTTGCAATTGTTCATTTTCTCTCAATAATGTCTTTCCCCTGGATTTCAGTATTCTCATTAATGATTCTATTTACTGATTTACTGGTTTGTTTTCTTGGGGAATTACACAAAACTGGAGTCACAGAATAGCCCCTGTGCCAGCCATCTGCACTGGCACACACCTGCAAAGGGGATTCCAGCTCTGAACCTAAATACACGACCCATCTTTATTAAGCCAAGTGCCAAGACTTGGTCATCTTTAAGCCCCACCTTAAAACAAGACCTGCATCTTCACTGAGTGTTAAACTTTCTGAAGAGCTGATGCACAAAGCATTGCTCTGAAGGAGGTTGGCCTCCAGCTGTTGGTCAGAGCTCTTCAGGCTCCAACCAGAATTGTGCTGAGAGCACACATCCACAAACTCATCCTTTGGTATCCGAGCACCCAGAAGTCTCACCTGAGCACAGAAAGATGCACAAGATGAGAACGGTTCTCAGCTATGGATCCTCAACTCCTTCCAGCTCCAACCATCACCTTCCCCCATTTTTGTCTGCCCCCCGTGCTTCCCAGCCCACTCAGTGCCTTACCCACCAAAGGGATCGACTTCATTTCATTCTAAGCACCACACACCAGCTAATTATAAACAAAACACAAATTAAACCCATCTTCCCATCCTCCTCTCTGAAGCCCCTAATTGCCCATTACCCTGCATTGTGCTCTGACACAAAAGTAATTCTACTAAGTGGGGAGTTTTGTTGTTGTTTTTTTCTTTCATAAAAACTGTTAATTTGCTATTAAATCTCTTGTTGAAAGACTAATAGCTTAATGAATGCATTAAACATGTGCAAATTAGTTTTTTTTAACTGCGTTACTTAGTTGAAGATTGAAAGGCTATGATACATCATGTTGGCTGGGTAGGATTTAATGAGGCATTAGGCCATCTTCTGTCTTGGAGGCCAGACTTATGAATGATCCCCAGTTCTGCACAGGCAATGCCTGTCCCAGGTCCTTCTCCTGCTGGTGACGTATATTTTCCCTTTGCCTGTTTCTTCCCCCATCACTGCTGATGTACATGAAATAAAAATGTAGTTTCCAGATCAGTTTTATAATGAAAAGTAGCCCATTGCTGATGACAAATGTTGTTTACAGTCACTAGAAAAAAGGGTGGAATAGTGAGTGAATATATTAGAGGAAGAGAGGATAGCTTTTATATTCATTATACTGCCATTTTGGGCCCGTGAAGACACATAACCTTTCTCTTTCTCCCTTCATCATACAGTCACTTTCAGACGTCTACATTAAAATAAAAAGCTGCAGGCAGTGTGCTTTGCATTAGCTACTATCAATGATGAAGACATTTTCCACCAGTCAAGCAGAGCTCACTGCAGGAACACCATCCCTCTGAACACACTCAAGGAGGTTTTTCCTGTGTGCCCTTCCTACTGCACCCCTCCACAGGTTTTCCCTGCTCCACACTGAACAAATCCTGCATAGGACATCAAATAGAGGCCAGTGTAAGGTTCTGATCCCGTTGGGTCATACAGGAGAGTGGAGCCCATCAGGGTGATGTAGCACAGCAGCAGTCATTGGTGCCTACTGACAAGTAGGCAGTCACTTCTAAGTGGGTTATTCATAAATATTCAGACAAGCCTTACCTAATGAGGGTTGGGAGCTGGTACCCAAACTCCACTACAGAACTGCATCTGAGCTGTGGAAATCCTGCTGGATGGCCCACACGTGGGCAGGGGCTGCAGAAGCTTGCAGACAGCCAGCACGGGCTCACTCCTGCAGACTGTCAACATGAGCAAATCTGGAGGAAAATCTCTTTGCGAGGCCGGGTAGACTTCTGCTGCTCAGGGAGAAGGGGAAAACAAAGGAAGGACAACGGGGTTTGTGGAAGAAAGCATTCTGTGTTGGCAGCGACAAAAAAGAAACTCTTGATTTTGAGGAAAGTTTAGATAAATTAAACTTCAGGGCAGGGAAGTATGGTTTTAATACTTCTGGGGTTCTGCCTGTCAGTTGAAAAGTACGAGGTCTGTGGTGAGGTGGCTGCAGGAGCTGCCATGTGCTGGAACAAACCCAGAGTCAGACAGCTGGCATCACTCCCACCCTTACATCTCTGCTCCACGCCATGATCAAAAGGCTGTCAGATACTAATGAAGTCTTAATGCATCATTTCCTATTCACACTGACTTGTGTGAGACATCTTGGGCAACTGAGTTTCGTTGATCACATGCCAAGGCTCCTTCTGCAGTGATCAGCTATTCCAGAGTCAGAACAACTGAGTTAGGATCCTGGTGTGAACTACCATCTTTTCAAACCTTTCTCCACTGATTTTACATGGAGCTTTAGGGATTCCAGCACTTATCCCTTAACAGTCAAGTCAGATATCTGAAATTAGACAATGAATAGCCTTATAAGACTAACTTATTCATCTCTGAAAACTCATGTGTGCTGCAATTAATGGTTTGTGGTGAGACACTGCCTAGGGGCCCAGAAGAGCCACAGGCACCGAATTATTGCTGAGTCAGTGATTTCTTCTGAGCTGGTACCTCCTCTGCATGATGGAAATCTCATGGAAGGGACAGTCAATGGAAGGAACACCAAGGACACATGCCTTGTCCCTCAAGACTTTCAAGACAAAGCTGGATCAAGCCCTGGAATTAGCTGTGCATGTCCCTGTTCATTGCAGGGGAACTGGACTCGATGACTCTTAAGAGTGTCTTCCAACTCTAAGGATTCTATGACATTCTGAAGAACAGGAAATGAAAGAGGGTTTAAGGACAGTTCTTCTGCAATACCATTTAATAGCCCTTGGTCAGGCAGTGGCAGCAGGAAGGTTCACAAGCAGGTCCTTTATTCCCTTAACGTCCTTAAATTATTGGTGGTGTTGGAACTGTAAGAAATTCAGGCCTATTCTGTTCACACCCGGTACTTACAGCTGATTTGTCATACACTGACTCACATCATAGGAGCAGTATCCTACATCATCTGAGTGAGAATGAAAAGGAAGTCCTGATTGTGCTGAAATCAGTAATAATTTGGCCGCAGGATCATCTCTGGTGCTTCCCTTCCACATTTATGCCAGGTGGTTTGCAATGGAGCCAGAGCAGAGTGAAACTATCAGGCAGCTCTCTTCCAAGGGCTCTGGCTTTCAGGGGACATAGAAGGAAAAGAACTGATGCCTGGTTGGGAAACATTCTTATCTGCTGAGTCCTAAGGACATGCCTCATATAGCACCCAGTTCTCTGACACATTCATTAATTTGTTAATTAATTGGAGCACAGCTTCTGAGCTCCATTTAGCCAACCGAAAGTTCGGGGTTTAGTTTCACCATCCCCTGAAGGTGCACCCAGAGGGTGATTGGCAGCTGCAGGAGATGCATTATTCATCCCATCTCCCTGGATATGGGTATTAGTATGAGAATAGTCAATCTGTGAAATGTGTAATACCGTGCAGAGACTTATGCTGATCCTGAGCAACCATCCTCAACAAGGTACCCACCTCTCAAGCAGTTAATGGAATGAGTGGGATCCCATCACATTAACACTGGAGAACAGCTCCATTAGTGTGCTTGTAATACAATAACGCGTTGGAAGGTACAGCAATAAGAATGGGGTGGCACAAACCTAGGCTGCAGCAAACGAAGATAAGCCCACAGGTAGAAGCCACAAACACAAAAACAAAGGAAGAAAACCTGCTTACCACCAAAAGGCCACAGGTAAGCAGGGATCTCCAACAAGATCCTCTCACCTCCACTGCCAACCCTTAAATGAGCTCTGGGAAGGGGTGGATCCTGGCTCCATTCCTTCTGGTCACTCAGCTGTATTGCATGCAGCTGAGCTCCCCTGGGTTGGCCCTGCCTTCCCACCAGGTGCTCAATCACTGTTTCAAGCCATGACTTAGCATTTCCACTACAGCACTCTATTAATGCACTAACAGGATGCAATAAAATTTTCCTAAATTCAGATAATCTTTTTGCACTTCATAAATTATGAAAATGTTTTACAGGTTATCAGCAGTGCTCACATCACCCATAACTAGAAACACTGGATTTAAAAGCTTACGTTGATGCCAACTGTTCCCCTTCAGAAATACAACCGCTCCCGGGGGAGGGAAGGAAGCCCACAGACTTTACAACACAGTTGATGCTGGAAGCACGTGGGCCCATACACAAAGAGCAGTGAGAGCCTGTGGTTTCAAAATATTTAAACCTAAATATTCATGCACGGCATATTAAGAATAACTTTTTTTTTTTTTTTTTTTTTTTTTCCCCAGGACAGTTAGAAATCAGAGGCATTCACCCAAACCTTCGAGAACTGTGACTAATTGTACCCCATACACAGGCAAATATCGGCACATGTGCAGAAGAAGAATTCCCTGCTATTCAAGGCAAGCAGTTGTGTGCTCTCAGAGCCTACAGCCCGTGCTCGTATTGTTACCTGCACACAGCACGGCGACGCACAAGGTCAGCGGTAGACTGCGCTCCTATTGTTGGTGTTTGAAGAGAGAACATTTTATCCTTCACAACAAATCTACATATGGGCTATTGAATGAAATACAATAGCCTCACTACATTACTTCATCCATTAGCTAGATGCCTGTAAGAAAAATAAAGCTGTAGTTTTTTTAAGATCCATTATGGATTGTGAGGTAAACAACTTGCATTCAGGCTGAAAACTGCTATCTGATCCCCAAAGCAGACAATTTTTTGGTTTGTATCATTCAGTGGGAGGTAGACTACTTCCTTTATCAGTACTGTTTTTGGGGGCAGGATGATGCCATTTATCAGCATTGTGTACACAACCAGGGAGACATACTTTAGGAGCGTTGTGAGCAGCAGTGATTTGGAGAATGGCACATCTTTGGTGCAAGCAGCGGCTCCTGCACTGCCAGGAGTGTGCTGCCAGGTCCTGGGGTTCTGCCAAGTTCCTCCACTTTGCCCCACTAGGCAGTAATAACACTGCTTGCTCTTTATCCTGACCCATTTGCTGCCAAGCACTTCTCACAGCATCAGCAATTGCGCATCGATAAGACAAGAGCCCTGGTGTTGAATGGAAGAAGGGAGAAGGAAAAGAAAGATGTTGTTGCTTCTCTTTCTTTTTTTCACCCCTCTCGCACTCTACTGAAGAAACCTTCCCCAGTATTTCATGCCCCTCTGAGCTCAGGGCTCAATTCCATGCTGAAGACCTAACATGACAGTGATTCTTCAAGGATGCAATCGGCAACCATGGGGGATAGAGAAGCAGACATGTTGACACAGCAACAAACTCTCCTTCAAGCAACCCTCATATTAGGAGGGCTGCCTGCTCTGTGTGCCATGGATCACCTCAATCTAGCCAAGGGAACAGGAATTTTGGCCCAGTGTTTGCAGTGGTGTGCTGAAAAGGGTGCATCGCAAAGGGGTGAGACGGTTGGGTGGTTTGGGTTGGGCAAGCAGAGAGCTCAGCATCATCAGAAACTGAATCGCAGTGAGTGGGATGTATGTGGCAAGCGGAAGGCAAGGCATGCATCTTCTGCAGGTGAGGAAGATGAGTGCAAGAAGGTCTAAGGAAAACCTCTTAGGTTGGAAAGAACTATGCACTCCTGGCACAGGAGCAAACCTGGCATCCTCCTGTCCTCTCCCATTAGAAACGTGAGCCTCCTCCAGCAAGGAACAGCACGGAGTCTGTGAGCATTGACACTGCACAGGCCAAGGGGAGCTGCATCTCTGCTGGGCTCCTCTAGATGGGCAGAGGTTGCATGAGGTGCTCTGCAGCTGCATGGAAAAAGGAGCTGTGATGGGAGAGACACTCTGTTTTGAGGACGCTTCCTTTGAGCCTGAACCAACTAAAACACCGCGCAGATGGAAGCAGGAGGCCAAGCACTGCTTGTTTCTTGGATGTGCAGAGCACAGGCATCACTTGGGCCATGGCGAGGCCCTGCTCTGCTAACAGCCTGTTGAGGAACCAGGCAGTGGAGAGGACAGGCAAAGACACATCCAGGCCATGAGGCAACAGATAGGGATCCCACAGGCATCACTCCTAACCCAAAGTGTCCAGTGCCATTGTTCAAATCTCCCCTTTAAACTAGACCAAAGTTCCTGTGCTTCCGTACAGCCTTGGTTCGGCCTGCAGCTCATCTCACCATCCCTGTCTCTGGTCTCTGTGAATCAAAGCAACTTTCACAGCATTGCATTCCCCACAGGCAACTTGCCCCTCAAAGCTTCTTCCACTGCCCCAGCATCACCTCCCTCTGTTCCTTCAGATCTGTTTCTTCTGCAGCAAATTTAATTAAAGCCTCTCCGGGAGCCTCATGAGCAAGTCAATACAGTGCCCAAGGTAGGATGTGTTAAAATCAGGTTTAAAGTGAATAAGTATGAGAAGAACTGGAAGGATGGTAGGCTTTGCTGTTAAGGATCTGGAGAAAGGCAGGATCCATCACTCCCTACTTAGGTCTACGTTATTAAGGAAAGTGTCCATGCTCTCACTGCAGTCAGTACAGATCCAGCCTATACACTCTTATCCCTAAATCTGCTGACTGTAAAGGCAGATTTTCATCAGTGGTCATGGAAATTGATTGGGGCAATAAGGGGGCAATATCCCACAGCCCAGCCAATCAGCTGTGTGATTCTGGCCATATGGAACAAGCTCATCTGTATGGTCTGTAGTCTTCTCTCTCAATTACCCTGCAGCTGTATCTGTTCCAAAAATAACAGCTAGCTCCTTCGCATTTTGTGATTGTGCCATCATAATTAAAATAAATTCCAGTCTCCAAACAGCAGTTGTAGGAGCCCATCAATTTCAGGGGGAGGGATGGAAAAACATTTTTTCCAAATCATATTCACTCCAGCCTACCTGGTTTCAAAACTGTCCTTGATTCAATTTGGTTGCTGTGGAAACAGCCATGACATCAGACTTGGGAGTCGTGACATCGTCGAGTGAATAATCTCATGCTGGAGAAGGCAGCTGGAAAAATGGAGCAAACAAATGTGTTTATCCACAAATGCTCCTACCATGAGGAACTGGAATCTCCAGTGGTAATTTACCACACGTTGCTAATGTGTTTGTTATAATATATTTCTTAATTCTTTTTTCTTTCTTTTTTTTTTTTTTTTTTTGGCTGGATATGAAAGTTCATCAGGGCTGGAACAAACAGGGGAAGCATATTGAAATAAGCATTACAGATCTGTCGTGCTCTAGTTTATGGTCTTTTCTCAGTGATACACAGTAAGTAAAACAAGCGCTGATTGAGTCAGCTGCCTCCTGGGTGTTCATTTGCTGTAGTGTGAGGAATATTAATGCTAAGTACATCCATGTGCATCAGGAAAGGCAGGAGGAGGCAAGCAGATTACCCCGGCTTAGGGGTATTATACACGCGTCTGCAACTTCCAAAGACACAGAGAGGAAACATTTCTGTGGTTTTTTGTCTCTTATCTTCTTACAGTCTTATAGATTTTGGAGATGCATTGCCCCGGAGTTTTAATACTCAGAGTTTTTCAGGGGGGATTGTGATTTTTTTTTTTTAAATCCTCCTTTCTACCGAAGGAAAAAAAAAAAAAAGAAAAAAAAGAAAAAAAAAAGCAAGCAGTGAAATTCATCAGGATAAAGAAAAAACAGATTCCAAGAGAAGAAAGAACAGATGAAAAAGAAAAGTTTGATTAAAATCCCCTCTTGTTCCATGTGTTTGATGTAAATATCTTCACACCTTTCTCTTCCTTGCAACCTCAGCAGAGGGTTCAGCCCGTCACCAGGGGATTGAGTTCCAGGCTCAGGGCTTTGTAGTTGCTGCTGCTCTTGCTGCTGTTGTCTAAAGGGATTATAAGCCTTTATAAAGCTTGTGTTAATACCCTGGAGGGGAAAAATAAGTTTCCAAATAACCTTGTTTTTGGTGCATCCCCTGGATAAGGGACCCTAGCAATAGAGAAATTAGGATGTGTTTTGGCTTCAAGAGGAGGCCACTTGATGTTCGTGAGCCATGCGTGCTGCCTGTGTGCTCCAGCCTGTCCCAGGTGTCCTTGTGCTGCTGACACCGGGGCCATGGGGAACAGCACTGCCCTGCTCTGCTCACCAGAGAGGGCGTTTCATCTGAATCAGGTGCTGGGCTCCCACCGCATCCTTCAGCAACATATAGAGAGCCTTATGCTCTATATGTTCTTTGGCAAATCCCAACTCAGGATCCAACTCCACAGCTTCACTCTGACTCTCTGCATCCTTTTTTAATATTTTTTTACCCTGCAGCAGGATTGGTTTTGAGCCACATCGCACCACTTCCCTTCAGATGCACTGCAAAGATGCTAAGGAGTGCATTGCTGGGTGCTGCAGGGCCGTGCAGTGCTCAGCCTGGCCCACCAGGTGAGGGGTTGCTCAACAAGGGTTGCTGCAGGTGCTCAGAGGCTGGCCCAGAGCTTGGATGCTACTCAGTGCTTTCTTACATCACGGTCACCCATTTCATCCTCCTCTGCCAGCCTTTGGGAATGGAAGTGAGAAAATGAAAGTGGAGAGGAAAAGTGCTGAAAAAAGGGAAAGATGTGAAGGGACAGTTCTTTAGAAACTGAGACCTGTGAGCATCTCATACGGGTGCCTCCCATGAGCTCTGGATTAGGGCTGGATTGAAGAGGTGAAGGCAGTGCAGCCCATCTTTGTAGGGCTGACACAAGCATCCCAAGCAGAGCTGCTCAGATACATTTCTTGTTGTGCTTTCTGCTACCAGGCAGTTTACGTGACATGAGGCTCATCCCTGCAAACACAGAGCACAGGAGGAGGCAGGGAACCCTGATGAGAATGACAGGACCTGGACAGGGCTGGCACCAGAGCACATCAACCCCATCCCTTACCTGAGACCCCACCAAGATCAGGATCAGGGATATGGAGCCCATGTTAGCCACAGGGAAGAGCCTTCTGGGATAGCACAAGGTTTTGCACAAATCCGCTTCTAAATTTTCCTAAGTATACTTTTTAGACATGTTGATACATCGTTTGAGAAAAGCACAACTCCCCAATTACTATTTTGTCTGCACTTGTGACAATTTCAAAACGATACTGAAACACAGTCATGATTAAAATAAAACTTTTTGATTGATTCAAATCACTTTTTTCTTACAAACTGTCCGCTAGCAATTTTGGCTTTTTTAGAATAACACTCAGATTTGGAAAGGAGGAAAAAAGAAACTGAGTTTTTGGATAGGAGCAGAAGTTGTTTCCAGCACAGCCCTTTCCATAAGACCATCTGCTCTTTTGTTCCCAGGTTGGATGTGCAGAGCTCCGTGCCAGCTGCAGCAACAAGCCAGCACCGTGTGCAGGTAGTGCACAGCTCCAAGCAAATAGGCTGCCCATGGAAGTGGAAGAAAAGATTCTGCTTTGTAAAACCAAGAAGGCAAAAGGAATCTAATACGTGCTCACAGAGATGTTACAGAGCAGTGAGAGGGAAGCAGCCTGTGGCATGGGCACCAGAGCAAGCTCACCCCGGCTTCACAAGGCATTGATCTCTGGAATGAGTAACAATGCCTCAGGGGCAAAACAAAACCATATTTCTTCATTGTTAGTATTCTGCATTTTTACATAATTAACATAAGCCTTAACGATTCCCCAGACCTCTCTTCTACAAGCCCACGTCTTTATGGAAATGCTTCCTTCTCGGTCTCCTTCCCTTTTCTCTTCTCTGGGTATGCCCACTGATTTGGAAGGCTTAGCATGTAGCTTTTCTTTCTCCATCAACCCTTGGACTTAAAGCATTAAATCAGAGTTCTCTGGATCTGCCACACCATGAAAATATTTAGTGGATATAATGTTTATCTGTGATTCTTGATTCACTCAACCCATTCTCTAAGGGAATCTCTCCCAACGTGCCCCCCAGCACTTAGCTGTGAAAATTACTTTCCCTTCTCCATGACTTTGTCAGTGCAGGGAACATCACAGCCTGCTTCAAAATGCTGTACTGCACTTCTCAATGGTATTTTATGACACATTTTTCAAATCAAATTTAAAAGCATAACTGAGTGGAATTAAATTAATGCCGTCTGGTAATGTCAGCAGCACCGGAGCCGTGCATGGCTGGCTTAGCTTCTAAACCTCTGGCAGCTTCCTGGGACTTAGTTCTGACTTGGGGGAAATAGTGAGCATTGCCACGTGAATTATTTAAAAAACTGTATCTGTGGAAGAGTATGTGGGAATAAATACGTGGTAGCTGAGGTGTTGGCAGGGGGTCGATGGGGAAGACATTGGTAGGGGTATATGTGGGTATGTTCCTGTGTACGTCTGGGGAAGGAGGCTATGTGAGTCCAGAATGGGGATCCAGTGTGATGGATGCGGATGCAGGGGGCTGAGAACACCCCTAACGTTACCTTGGTAAACCTTACTGTGTCATCTTTTTTGCTTTCTCATTCCTGCTCTGAGGTAGTTTGCTGAAATGTAGTTATTCCACCCCAGAAATGAGCATATCGCAGGGCTGATTCTGATAATGAACATGATAATGAGTCAGAATAGCAAAATGGTGCATCTCCAGATCACTGAGCAGAATGCACACTTTGTACCTGTGTATATTTTTGTCTGTGTGTAGTCAGGAGAGTCTTCCTGTAGCATTTGGGCTGCAGAACTGCTAAAGCAGCCCTGTATGATGGAATGGATCATGGACATATGCTGGAACATGCTTAAAAATAGGTTCACATACCACACTTGCAGGCTAATATGCCTGTAGATATCGTAATGCTTATTCTACTGACAAAGAGCTCACAAATATCTGTGTGAAATGGTGTATGTATGGGCACAATCACATTTGTGTACAGCCAACGTCTCCCATTTTCTCTCTCTGTTTTAAATACAATAATTCCAGATTTATTTTTTCACCTTGTGAAAGCAGCCCATGATAATTTTAGCTAAAATTAATCCAAGAACGTATAGTAAGGGGATGTATTTCATCAGTGCCTCTTCACTCACTCCTTCAATTCCATGAGGGGCACTCAGGTGCCCACAGGCAGAGGGAGAAAATTTCTGCTGGTACAATAGCAGAGATATGTATGTTCCTCTCTTTAGAAAACACAACATGCAAACACAACAGCAGCCCTCTCCCATAAAGCACAACCTGTTTATAGTGGGAATTTCATCACCTGAACGCCATGGTGCCTTGTCCTCATCACTACACCTGTGCTGGGGGTATTGTTGTCTCCTGGATGCTTCTGTGACAAGAATACCTTGAGGTCAGGTAATGCATCTGTATAGAGCATTAGAGATACGTATGCTTTTCTATTAGTAATAAAGCTGCCTTAGATTTACTCGGAGATGTAGGAGCACAGAAATAGGAGAGTGTATAAAAAAAATGCAAAAAACTTGATGAGAACTCATCCCAAGCAAACCTAAGCACAATAGATAATAATGAAACCAGAGGAATTTTCTGCATGAATCTGAGATTCAAAGGTGGGGATGGAATTAAAAAAAAAAAAAAAAAAAAAAGATTGCAAGGCTGCATTGCTTACTTCTGGCTATGAAGGACTCAAATAGTGCGGCACAAGGTTGAAATAAAGTTCTATAAGCTGTTCTTAATGCACAGGGATTGATATCAGCTTGGCTGAACTGCGGAAATTTTGTATGCTAGGCAGGGCAAGATTCATTCCCTTAATTTAAGCATCTAGATGTTCAACATCTAATTGTGAGCCAGCCACTCTGGGCTCCCTTTACATGCAGGAGGGAGAAGCAGGCTCCCCAGAAGATGCCTCGTTCTGTTCTTGAGAGCAGTGCCTAACCGGGGTCAGAGGAACGGCAACGAGGAACGCAGACCCAGACTGCAGAGAGATGGGGGTGATTATCTCAGAGCTCTCACTGTTAGACTTCTGAAGGGAAGGGAGATGAATCCTGCCCTCAGCAGCTATTACATTCCTGGGGGTTAGGGTGCTTAAAACATCTCTTTTTTGCTAGCTTGAAAGACTCCATCGCTCTCACTGAGAGACAATTTCATGCTCTTAAACAAAGTACTAAGGCATGAAAGTACAATCCAAGTCTGCTCTTTCCGTAGGGCTGAGTATGGCTAGTTAAAGAAAAGGGCCATAAGATGTGCTTTGCATTGAACTGAGGAGCTGACATTGGGATCTGGGAAACGTTCCAGCAGGCCAAGGCAGAGGGCTGTGCTTGGTGCCAGCATGAAAAGACAGTTTTCATGGAGATGCATCCATTTACAGCCAGCCTGCATTTGGCATGGGGAGAAGAGAAATCACCCCTTGATCAGGGCTTATTTGACATATTGAGTTATCTCTCTGGTGAGTAATGGAGTGAAGATGAGTACATGTTTGATATGTTAGAGTGGCTTCCTATAAATATTAAAGCATGAGGAAACTTCACAGGCTAATGGGACGGAAGCACCTGCAATTCATCCATGCAGACCATGAGTGTGAGGCAACTGCCAGCAGCAGGTTTCCCAGAAGGGCCATTAATGGCTCTCTCTGGGCCTTTTCTGCTTCCTTTTCTGCCTTTCCAGGGTCTTCATGGCTAGAAGGAAAATTTTGCAGTGCTCAGCCTCTAATTCCAAGGTAGCTGAGCTCACAGAGCTCTTTTTACTCTGCCTAGGGACAACGTGAAATCCTCATCACTGAAGGCACTTAAAAAGAGATTAGACAAACTCTTGTCTTGAAAAACATTCATCTTCTTGACCCCATCGGATAGCAGGCAGGTTGACCAGAGGTCATCCAGTAATTTCTCCAATTCCATTTACCATACGCATTCTCCAATAGGAGGATCTTCAAAGAACAATTTCTCAGTCTGCTGTCTGCAAACCATATGAACACAGTGCTTTCTGCAGTCAGTTCACGCAATCGAACTAAGAAATTAAAGTTTATTTCCACATGGTATAAACAAGCAAAACAAAGACAAAACAATCAATGAATCATAGAATCATAGAAAGGCTTGGGTTGAAAGGGGCCTCAAAGACCATCTAGTTCCAACCCTCCTGCCAACCACTAAATGAGCGAATACTTAAAGTTCGGCCTCGTTTTTGTGTCTGTCCGTTAAAACTGGGAAAGAAATGTTAGAGAATCACAGAATGGTCCGGGTTGGAAGGGACCTCAAGGATCATGAATCTCCAACTCCCCTGCCACATGCAGGGCCACCAACCTCCACATTTCATACCAACCCAGGCTGCCCAGTCACGGTTTGCTTTTGATTATGAAAAAATAAAAAGAGAAAAAAAAAAAAGCAGCTATTCACTACTTGAAAATAGAGCAATGTTGTTCTAAGGGGTGGTTACCTGGATTTATATCATTAGTCTGACAGCTGGGCAGCCCCCACCAGGAGCTTGGGGACTCTCTTCACTTCTGAAAGTCAGAGCCTGGGATTTTCAAAGGCATTTGCTGGAAAGAGCGACTTTCTGACAGCCCCGGGCTGTCAGCCGTAAGGCTGCTGCTGGGAAATGGGGAAAGAGTTTCCTCTTGCTTGGAACAATACCTGGCTCTTGATTTCCCTGGATGGTTTTGCACTGCTACCTGTCCTGAGGCATGGAGTTAACTAAAAGATACAAAGAGGTCACTGAAGAGCTGAAGAAGAAAAGTGAGATGATAGGAAGTGTAACTTCACCTCCGTGCAGCTAACTTCAAAATAGTTGGATCAGCAAGGATGCCAAGTGTACCTACCAGCTTCTGAGTGTGCTTGTCAGGTGTTGGGTTTTTTTGTTGCTGTTTTATTTTATTTTATTTTATTTTATTTTTATTTTAGTATTCTTGTGTTGCTGTGAAGAGTAGCTTGAAGAAAAGAGAGCTGAGAGAAGTCAGACAGACGACTGCGTGTGTCAGGCAAAATGTGTCAGGTTAGAACGCATCGTCTGACAGAGGCAGACAGGGAAGGCTTCCTACTGCTCAGATGGGTAAGTCTCCATGCCTTAAAATGAGAATTTGGCAAAAGAAGTAGGTTCGTGGCTTTTCTTCCTAGGACTTTCCCCTTCAGCCTATGCACCTGGTCCAACCCAGGTGTGAGCATTAAGGGTGGAAGTGCCAGAAGCTGATGTAGGACCGGAAGGTACTTCTTCAAGTTCTATGCTTCCTAATGCTTCTCCTCCTTCCTTCCCCCAGCGCCGTTTCAATCTATAAGTCTTGTTCTCACCTCAGTAACATTACAGCACCACGCAGCACAGTCCTCCATCAGCTGCCACAACAACCCAACAGTGGCAGCTCTGATGATAACCAGCTCAAACTCCATAACTCAGTTACAAAATTTGACAAACCCCATTTGTTTCCACATTCTCATCCCAGATTTTCAGGAGTAAGAGAGCAACAAGCCTATTTTCTTCATAAACAAGGTGACCCGGGGTTTTGGTGCAGGACCTGAGTGCATGGGATGCTTTCTGGCTGCTCTCAGTCACTGTCATTTCACATCCAGCTCAAGTGCCAGCATTTTGTTAAATCAAACCTCTGCATTTAATAAGATAAAATAGTTCTTTATGAAATTAAAATTAGGTTTTAACATCTGTAGCAAACAGAGGGTATGCTCTCATGTCACATCTGCACCTGTGGAAATGCCAATTAACCCAGTATAATTAGTCACAATTTTTGCTAATTACCACTAAGATCAGAATCAGGATTTACTTCCTCATTTTTTATTCCCCTTTCTCTTCCAGCTCGTCATCTTTCCATCGCTACCAGGAGCTGGGGGGTTATGCAGATGGCCAGTTGGGACCACCTCTAAAAGCAAAGCCTGGGCACCAAATTCCCACCTCAGCACCTGAAATGCAAATACGATTTTCAGAACAGTGTGGTTCTCATTTCACCACCTAAAAAAGGGGTAAATCTTTGGTCATTCCCTGCCTCCAGCAGATTTTACAATGGCACATACCATCAAAAGAAATCAATACACGGTAAATGGAGCACTTTTGAGAAAAGTTGGCTCCTGCTGTGAGCCTTGAACCTTTCTGAAAGTGGTGACAGAAAGTCACTATTTCATCAATGGGCTCTCCAGCCCATCCTCAGGCTCTGCAACAAGTACGTGTCACACGACAAGCAAGGCTGCTTCCCTCCTGCCCGCCTCCCCAGTTTTTTGTCGTTATTCATTAATCACATCTCAGCATCCATCTCTACCATGCACTGTCATTATTCATGATTTTTGGATTAGTAATAGCCATAATAGGAATTACCATTGTAAGAGCTGGGGGAAGGACGGGATATTTTGGCAGGTCTTTTCACATGTAAAGCGCTGGACTCCCACAGACTACTTATAAGGAAGAAGTGCACTGTGGAGATGAAGAGGAGCAAGAATATTGTAGCTAGTATGGCTTAAGTGAGGAAAGGCTTGTGAAAACTATTACTTCTTATTGTCCTAGATGATATAACTGAAGAGGGAAAAAAAGTCAGAAAAGCTTTGAGACACTGAACTCTTCAAAATCAAAATAGGAGCAGCAAGATTTGCTTTGGGATGCCATTATTTTATCATTGGACTGTAAGGGATGGATTGGCATTCATTATTAACATCCTTCTATGTACACACAACTCACCTGAACAGTAAATACATTTTTTTATCCATTTTAGTATTGTAGTATTGTCTGGAGCTGCCTTGATTTTGATGGTGTTTTTGGGTGGGGGATTTATGCCACAGATTTCCGATCACCTCTAAAGTGATCATTTGTGATCCCAACTGCAGCAGAAGTGGTTCCTGCGCTTAAAGAAACATAATGTCCCTGACCTAGATGGCCAACAATAGAAACTTTGGTAAAGTATTCTTAAAGCCCAGTAAAGTTCATGGCTGCCCTTGCCATTCAATTAAAGAGCTAACATTTCTTTGTCTGTAACAGATCTTCTTTCTGCCGGAAACTGAACCTAGTACTCATTTTATTATGTCCTTGGAGAACAACAGATCATCTGCTAAAATGTCCTTTAACGTATTAGAAAGTTGCATTGTGTCCTCTTTCAGTCTTTTCCGATTAATGTTCAGCTCCTTCAATGTTTCTCATAGGTCTTGTTTTATGAAACTCTCCTCCTCCTTGCTGGTATTTCTTTGAATCACCCCAATTCGTCCACATTATCAAACCTAATACCCCAAAGATCTCATACTCCAGCTGGAGACTCCTTAGTGCCCAGCTAAGCAGAATATATGATCTCTCTGGTGTTACTTTCCAGAGCAAGATTTGCCTCTTCTCACTGTTAATTCATATTCATCTTCTGCAGTATTATAACCCCTTGATCCTTCTCTACTGTACTCCCATTAAGGCAGTTATTCTCTCTTTCACAGACGTCGCCATGATTTCTCCTTCCTAAGAAGTCATTTGCACCATTGTCCTATTGAATTTCGTCTTGTTGATTTCCTACCGCTCCGCCAAAGCATCAGAACCATTTTAAATTCTAATCCTGTCTCCCAAACTGCTCGCAGTCCCTTCCAGCATAGTGCCATTTGTAAATTTTATAGATGTGCTCCTTAGTACATCATCCACGTGGATAATGAAAATATTGAAGAGGTGTGAGACTCTAATTCTAGTGTCCTTTCTGCTTAAAGGAGAACTAGCCAAGAGTGACTTCTCAGACAGTTGCAGACCCATTTTGTGACGCCGCCTTCATGTCACATTTCCTTGTTTGCTTGTAAGAAAACAAAGTTGGACCCTATTAAAAGCAAGGTACATCACAAGCACTGCATCCTCCTAAACCACTGGGGCCAGTGGCTCTGTTAAGGCAGTTAGATTGACTTGTCAAGATTTGTTGTTCACAATTCCATACTGACTGCACCTTTCATGATTTTATTACCCTCCAGATACTTATAAGTGATTGTTTAGTGATTTACTCTTTTGTTTTTCTAGGTCAGGATGACTTGTCTGTAACTCTGGGCCCACTTTTCCCCTTTTCAAACATGGTTTGTCCTTCTTGGCCCTCTGGATCCTTGTCTGTGACACCAGGTAGCTGAAGACAATTGTTAATCACGCAGACTACAGTGGCACAATCCTTGAGAGCTTTGTCAGGTTAGGCTGACTCCTATGCAACAGCTATCTACATGCTCTTGAACTCATCTGTCCCCTATTGTGGAAAATTGTTGTGCTTCACCAGCGTTGTTTTCCTCTCTTCTCTTCCTTTACAAGCCTGTGTTTCTCCCTTTATGCCCTCTGAAAGTCTTCCATTGGAGCCTGAACTTCTGCTGCACTGCTCCTTTCCATCCACCCCCATCTGACATCATGGCACACACATTTGATTAGCACTTCACTTTAATTTGGCAAGTCGTTACAGATACTTCTGTGCATCTACATTGATCTCTTTCTTGTCTTCCCAGGTAGATCCAGTTCACTACAGGCCTTCAACTTCTCACTTGTAGCAACTGTCCCCCAAAGGAACCCCTGAGAAGTTCATCCATCAGTGCCCTGCATTTCCTCTGCTCTCCCCATTCTGCTGCTTTTCTGTCTTTTCTATGAATTCTGAATATGTTAAGTTTGCAGTCACCATCTATTTCTGGCCAAGTACTTCAGTTTACAATTATGTTAAACAATAGTTTGCAAAACATGGAAACAACCCTGAGCAAAGATACCAGCACTATAAGCTTTCCTCTTCCCAGATGAGCCCTTCCAGCCATTATCCTCCAACAGAGCTTGAGGATATGATTTCAGGTAGATATGCCATAAAAACTGGGACTTCTATGACACATGGATAACTCAGCTCTTCATCTGTCTTACATTTTACTCCCTGTGTCTGCAGCAATATGGACTGTAGTGTGCCATTCCCTATGGTGAGCCATTACTCTATGGAAGTCTCTTAAGAACCACATAAATCATATTATGAAAAAAACATTTGCAAAAACAACACATATTTGCACAGTGAACCATTCTAGAGGGTTCACTCCTATTTCTCAATCTGTCCTTTAGTTCACATCTGATTTTTCCTTCTTTTGTAGTTTCCTGCATTTCCTACGAGCAGGTGTACCATCACAACACCATCATGCAAGTTCAAAAAACCACAGCAAAAATGCTGCTAAGGAGTAGAAATGCGCTTTCCTTCAAGATATTTAAGCCTTAGATATTTTGGTTTCCTCAAAATACCAGTCACCTGACACATTATAATCAGCAAAAGCCAGGTACTTAAATAGCTCTGAGGAGTTGTCCCCGGTGTCTTCCAGCTCCAGGACCCAATCACTGATCATCAATCTCTGGATCCAATCACCAGTGACTGATTTAATGATGTCAATATTCCTTTGCACTCCTCCATAATTTCCTGTCCCTGCCCTTTATGACTTGCCATAGGAAGCAACCCATTATGATAATGTGGTGTTCCTGCAGCAGAAAACGGTGCTGAAAACGAAAAATAAAATTCTACGCAGATTCAAGCAGCAACCATAGCTGCAGAATTAGCGACCAGGACACTATTTATTGAATTATTTATCTATAATGCAATGCCACAGTTTAAAAAATTAAATTAGTCTAATTATCCTATTTAAGGAGATAACTCTCCTGTTGCTACCACTCCCATAATTTTCTGCATTTCCATCTCCTTTAAGACTAAATTATCTACTTCTAGGCTTTTTTCCACCCCGTATATATCTGAAAAAAATATCCTTCGAGGTATAATTAACTTTTTCATTCAGAATCCTAATTTCCTCTCTCAGACATTTTCTGCTGTGTTTAAACTATTTATTATGCAAACTGAGAGAAGTCAAACTATGAATTATGTACAAATCTATGTATAGAAGTTCTCAGCTAATCACCGCATCTCGGTGTCTACGGTTCAAGGTAACACAGAATGGAAAATATCAGAGTCCAGCATTCAGCAAAGGATATTTTCCCTCACGTTAAAGGCACCTTTTCCCCACAAAATAAATACTTACGTCACCTTTTAATGATTTACTTTCTGTCCTGTTTTACAGTGATTTTGGACTTCCTCTGCCATGTTTACCTTCCTTCTCACTCTGCCCCCTTCATCTCTTCGGAGGTGCCCTCACTGAACGGTCAGATGGGAAGATCTGCAGTGACTTCTTATGGCTACTGAACGGCCTTGCACTCAGCATTCAGTTTTTGGCTTTTTCCCAATCCTGGTTCATGTGTTTGGTCTCCCCCCTTGCATCTTGGATTTTCCATTGTCATTGCAGGGCTGGGAACAGCCTTGTAGGCACGTTCAGAAGTGCCCCAAGGCACTTTTATTTGTCTTCCGTGTAACTTAGGTTCTGGCATCATCACACAGGTTACAGCTGCTGATGTTATTGATTATTAGCATTAATAAAGTTATGCATGGCTCTGAGCCTGGATTAAGGCCTCAAAGACATCACAGAAAAAGGTATTTGTGGTCCCAAGGATTTTTCAATCTCTGATTACTCTTTCAGCTAATTAATAGCACATCAGTGGCTATCTATCTGTCCTGTCAGCACGAAGATGTTAAAAAACCCCTCTAGCTTTTCAGTGGCATATTTCCTAACAGACTTATTTTAATGAAAAAGGAATTATCTTGCTTGGAGAAACCTTTTGGAGAAACCTTTTCTTCTCCAGTGCACGTAAATGAAAGGAAGAAATATGCTTTTATTTATTTTTCCATATGGAAATGTTATGATTCATTAGCATAGAACGTGGATAAGCACTTCAGGGTTATGTCCAGTGAGACAGTGCTAAGATAAGTGAACTGTTAGGGCTGGACCTTCTGCTTGCATAAGGCAGCAATGCTTCACTGAAGTCTGTTCTGCTGGGTTAAAAACTGAAGCTGGGATGGCTCTACATATTGTATACATGCAATATGTACTGTATTGTGTATGCATATATATAAAATATATAGATAAAGTGAATATAAGCTTGACACCAAAAATCAGAACATGTCAGGACAACCTTTATTTATACAGGTAATCTGTGGAGAGAAAGAGAAAAACAGCCCTGATTCGGAGAAATAAAATCCCTTCTCTAGGAAAATGCTTTGGCGAGGCTTTAATTTATCAGGGCCTTAAGGCCAGATGAAGTCAGTGCCTTTTAAGCACAATAAATGAATGTGTTGCTGAAGCTGTTTCCACATCCGAGAGCAAAGACAAAGATGTATATGCTTCTGGAATTAAGCTTGACTAATAGAGAAATGCCATTAAATGTGTGCAGCTGCAGAAGGAAAGCTCCAGGTTGTTTTCTGGGAAGGTTCTTTTAACCATGAGCTCCTATTTGCAATCCAGTGAATTTACATATTTAATTCCATACCTTCATGCAGCAGCCCAGCAGATACAAAAAAAAGCAGGTAGGTACAGTTCATGTAGAAACACAGGATGGAATTTGTGAATACAGAGACCCAAATAAATCCTATGGTTCTCTCTGTGAAGTCAAAGAAGTTTTTTGGTTCTTTGAGATTTTTGAGTGTTCCCAGAGCTTTCTCCAGTTACTCTTCTAGAAGCTGGGAAAAGACCAAGCCTGTCCTCAGAGTGACTCTGCTCCAGTGTGCCTTTATGATGAGGATGGAGTCCTGCAGCCTCCCAGAAGAAGAAGACATATAAAGGACATATAAAGGAGCCTCTCCATTTCCTTCTAATCAATTTTATCTCATTACCAAAGCATCTTGGTACTCTTTTCATGTCTGTGTGCATGGGACAGAGGAATTTGTTTGAATTTTTGTATCTGTTTACACCTCTTCAGAGCTCAGTAACTCCAGAAAAGGAGGATGCTTGCAGCCCTCTACCTGTAACCCCAATGAGTTTTATTTAACTCCTGAGTCAGGTCTGCTGGGATTCAAATCTGCAGTTTCAGAGAATCTAGTAGGAATTGCAGACCTTGTGTTTTGGTCCCTTATGCCATCGCTTTGGTCTTGAAAGTTCAAATAAGCATGCACCAGGAGAAGTAATTGCAGGAGAACTCCCAAGCCAGGGCACTGGAAAGAAAGGGGAAAAAAAATCAAAGCAAGTTAAAAATATCCTCTGCAAAGACAACTACAGGCCAGTAGCTCTGGAAAGCTGAATTCCTCAGAAGGGATTCGCACCATCATTGTTATTTATTGCTTTTGACACCTGGTCCATCACGTCAGGAATACTTGCGGCTCTACCACCTCCTGACAGATGCAGCATGCAGCAAATGCCTCCTCGATGCATCCTCCTCTGTCCTAGCAACAGGCTCTGGATGCAATCAAATCCCACAGCGATCAGGGATGGACAAGGTAAGGGATGGGTAAGATGGATGCAGTGATGGCTGCTGAGAGGATAAAGCTGAAACCTGTGCCTGGGAGATTTAAAACTGGCTGTAGCAAATGAAATATGCACAGCAACCTGATCAGATAATGTCAGTTCAAATTTTATTTATCTCATCACTAGCAGCTCTGTGAGTTTGCTGCTTTCACTTTTTCTACTATTATTTCTTTCTGGAAGCCTCTCATTAACCTGCTTTTCTCTGGATTTGTTTGTGCCTCGCTTTGGCAGCTGTCCAGAAGAAAACAGGGCTTTAATTCCACAGACTGTAGAGTGTGTCCCAGTTATTAAACCATATTTATTTCTCTGTTTCCAGAATTTTGTGGTTGCTTTTTTCTTTTTTTTCTTTTCCTTTCTTTTTTTTTTTTTAATTGCTGTTATTTTGCTTCACTTCTCCACTATGGGGAAAAAAAAAAAAAAGAAAAGAAAAAAAAAAAGAACACATTTAACTCTTGGGCTGCCAGAAAGCACACTGATTTTCTAAGCAAAGCATAGGCAGGTTCCAGAGCCCAAATCATGGGCTAGATGCTGCTGCAACCAGAGATCAGCTATCTGAAAATCAGGCTTGTAAGTTTCTCCCTCTCCTAAGAAGATGACATTTGTGTAAACACAGACTCACAGTTCTGCACCTTGGAGTTTGAAAGAGGGTTTAGGCATCTGTGTCCTTATTTTAAATAGCCCTTGTGCCTGCTGGAGCATGGACCCGCAGATAGGAGCAGCAGAGCTGAATAATCCACACTCAAAGTTGGGCTCGGTCCAAGCTACCGCTGTGAAACTCCGGTTGCACAACTCAGGCAGAACATTCAGCTTGCAAAAGAGACTTTAACTCTGTCAGCTTCACCCGTACCTGGAGATGCCTTTCCCCACCTAGAGCTCGCAGTAGGACAGGGCTGAGCAGAATGGCCAGGTGTGCCCAAGGCACGCCGTTCTGTCTTGCTGTAACACAGCTCTCGTGGAATTATAAGACATATTTTTGTCAGGCAATAGCATCAATAAATCTGTTGAAAATTGTTCATCCCTTCACTGAATGTCATCCAAATTCTGCAATTACAATATTGAAAATTCTGAGAAACAGATTCTCTTTTCCATTACTTGCAAAGGAAATATATCAATCCACCATGTTTCACCCAGTGACGACTCTTTTCTCCATGGAGGTGCTAACGTGGCTCATTCAGTCAAGAGATATTACTCAGAGGCTTGCAATCCATCAACGTGGCATCGAGAAGATGGATGGCAAACTCTTTTTAAAGACATGTTAGATACACAAGCACTCTGAGAACTGTATTTCAGATCAACCCATTCAAAGAAAGAATTATAAGAGACAAAAGTTCCCCTCCAGTTTTCCCTATCACTAAATGTAGTTAATGTCTCCAGCGCAGCTGTTATTCTAATTAAAGCCTAGCATGTTTTAATGCACAGGAAGAAAAAAAACAATTGGATCCTATCTCCAGTCTCCACTACAGAATCTCTGCCAGGCATCACCAAATCTGCTGAGAAAGAAGAGGCAAACACAGAGATCTGAGCCCATAATTAAATATATTCAGCTTAAGTCCCCGTTGAAAAGGTTTCACCTATGATCCAGTCAGCAGCTCCAGAACTGTCATTCATAACCCCAAAGGTTTCAGCCCACATCCCCACCTTCTATCTGTAGTTCATGCAGTGGCTGTGTTTGCTCACCCTTCCACTTCCCTCCTGGCACAAGCTAAACCCAGGACCCTCGGTGTCCCTTCTGCAGAGTGGATCTGAGAACCAGATGGTGCATAGCTCTTGGGCTGGCACAGTGCACAAAGTTGAATTTCAATGTCACTGAGCAGCTAAATGATTGAGGGCTCATCCGCACACACAGTTTATTCACTGGTCTGAAGGCATCTAAACTGAACTGTCACAAACACTTAGTGCAGAACTACCACTGTGGCTTCGAGAGAGCTGCACATTTAGCACTCAGATCTTGAGCAAACTTGAATGGAGGTTGTCCTGAATCTACTAACTGCATGTCTGCTAGGTCACATTTGACACAGGTGGTTATCAGTCATCCTCTCAACATTAGGCCAGGTTTTCTGCTGGTATGTCCTTTTTTTTTTTTAAGTTATAAGAAAAATACATTTTTCCCTTGCTAGTGTTAATAACATTTATTGGGACAAACAAAATGTTCTCACAGAGTTCCTGCATATTTACTTTATTCTCTTTAAATCCGTTCACTCAAATGATTGAGTTCATAATAGCTTTCATCTTTGTGCAATCAGCCGTGTGTGTGTGTCTGTGTGTCTGTGTGTGTCTGTGCGTCTGTGTGTGTCTGTGTGTCTGTGTGTGTCTGTGCAGTTTGGATGTTACTCCATTTGCACGTAGCAAGTGTAATCAAGTCTGTGTCACCCACATCTAAACAATTCTCTGGCTTTTAACTCACGACTGAATTCTCTTTATCTGTCAGACTGATGAGGTCTAGCACCATTTTCCCTCCTGATGGATAAAATACTTTTAAAGTTAGGAAATTGTCGTTTTCATTTAAAAAAAGAAGGAAAACAAAAACAAACAAACAAAAAAAAACCAGCATGGATGTTTTAGCTCTGACAGCAAAAGATCTCCTTCACACGTCATTCAGATTAAAGTCTTTTCCTTCCCACCTGTAGTAGAGAGGTGTTTAAAGGGCCAGACAAGAAACCAAGTAATTCTCTGGCCTTCAACGGATAGCAGCCAGGACCAGGACCTAATTTGGTCTTTATGAGGGTATTACTTCAGATATATTTGCTTCCCAGTTGTCAGAGATTCAGAAACACACAATGCCATTTCTGACACAACTATATGTATATCACTTCTGCTCTTTTTCAACCACTTTTGCTTCCAAAATTGATTGCAACCAGTCCTTTCAACATTCCAGCAATGCAAATCTTCCCATCAGCTTTCAGAAACACCAAAGTAGGTCGGATTTATCCTCATATATGAGCAATTCCTATTCCTCCTTTACTACCCAGAATCTTCACATTGGTGTATAGGCAATTAAGGATTTTCTGTTCCTTCAAGTCTCTTGATACCTCAATTAATCTGGTTCTCAACGTCTTGATTTTGTATTATATTAGTGCTCCCTGTCCCTTCTTTTCACCCTCCCCTTTGCAACCGCCGCAATGCACCTTACCTGCTCACAGCCCCTCCTTTTAAACTGGCTGCTCTTCTCCTCTAACAGGAGCCCAAATGGCACAGCCCCTTGTTCACAGAGGACAGCCACTACTGCATAAAAATGACGTTGCCCAGTTTACAGAAATCCATTTGCCTGCAACAGGGGAGGTGTTACATAAAGATGAGTGACAAATAATAAGACATATTGCTTTCACCAAATTCTTGCCTGCCAGGTTCAGCCATACTGTCTGATCTTGTCTGATTTTCTGTCGTTTAGGAATGGCCAAATCAGCACATCACTTCTTTGAAAGCATTTCTTGTTTGTTAAGAAAGAGTATGAGAAGTTATCTCCATTCTCTTTGGCTAATGGCTTTTTTTAAATAGACATACACCATTTTCTGCGCTATCAGGAAATTCTCAGTCCCATGTAGATCCCTACTCCCTTCTGCTAATAGGATCATCAGTGATAATTTCCTCCGTAACAACCTAAGAGACTAGAAACAAGCGAGCATTTCCAGTTAAGTGAAAATTATTCTCTTTTTCTCCTGTTTGAGGCTCTCATTCCCATATGTCAGTAGTCAAGCAGTGGGTTACCAGGCCCCTGTGGTGCTGATGGAGCACTACAGACCCCAGCTCTTACACTAAGCTCCAGGGAGCTCAGGCAATGCTTTATGGTATCAGTATGACACTAGCAGGATGCTGCTTTCCCACTGCCCCAATCACTGTGCACGTGCTGCAGAGAGAGGAAACTCTTCCTGAAGTCATTCATCTAAGCACCACCAAACCGCTCCTCCGCTTCAGAGTGGTCTCCAGGCACCTTGGGGTGCCCATCTCCTTTGGGGATGAACACGTTGACTTCATCCAATGAGGCAGGGCCCCAGCACATCCCCAGCAGGGCCCTGTCCACCACAAGGTGCTGACTTGCCCATGGCTTTCCTTAAAATCTCGTGCTTTTAAAAGCTGATAAATAATGGACTTCCTGGCACATTTCTGCAGCTCAATGGTGACATCCAGTGCCTGGCTCAGTTATTCCCAGGTGTGTTCTGCAGGGGCCAGCCAGCCCCGTTTCTTGGCTCTGAGAGTGGCTCGATTGTCTCTTGCAATTACATCATGTTCATACTGGAAAATACTTTAAAACAAAATCCCTGTTTAGATTTGCATAATTGCTTAATTGCAGGGCCTCACATCTCTTTTCCTCCTGTTGAGCAGTGCTCTGTGCAGCAAGCAGTGCGCCCGCAAGCTCAGCTCGCAGTCCTCATGTACCTGGAAAGGGGTTAGCTCCACTGAGGATGGAATTCCAGTCTTTCAGCCTGAATTCCACAAACAGCTGCTATTTACCTTTCTGTGACCTGAAGCGATCTGAAACCTTCTACAGCCCAGGTCTGGAAATGAGGTTCCTGCAGCTGTGCTGTGCCTGCCAAGGGTTCAGAGGTGCCTTCCTGAGCTACGTGGGCAGGAGGAACAGCAGAGGAAAAGGGGGAGGAAAAAAAAAAGGAAAATTGAAAGAATGATAGGGATTGGGGGGAATATTGAGAAAATAAAAAGGAAGAATACTTATGATGGGGGAGATAGGAAAAGAAAGAAAAGGAAACTGAAGGGAGAAGCTGCAACGAGGCAGAAGAATGAGCCATCCCAATCTGGGTGAGGAGCGATGCCATTAAGGATGGTGATGATGTGTGCTGAGCAGGCTGTCAGCATGGCAGCACCCAGTGATAAATGTCACCTGCCTTCTCTGACACTTGATAAAGGTTCTGTCCATCAGAGATGCCAGCTACGGTAGCCGGCAGGCTTGACTGTAACCTTCAGCACTGCTCATTCAGAGAGAAGTCCCAGAATTTTCCCCTATTTCACCACTCCCTCTGCTGATGAACTTCTGTTCTACTCATCGCAACCATTCTGCTCACCCTGGTGCTTTCTGGCACCCATTGCCCAAAAAAGACCACAGGCAGCAGAAACAGAGCCCCCTGACCCAGCCAGCCAAGGAAAAGCAGTCTGGGCCTGGATTCAGCCAAGCAAGGCTCTCAGAAGGACAGAAAACACGATGAAAAAAACCAACAACGTGAGTGGTAAAATAACTATAAAAGGACCAAAAAAAATCTCCTTTCAGACTTGGCTCTCAGCTCACAATTCTTGGTGCCAAACAGCATCTTAGTGAGTAGGAAAGGAAGACCCACAAGGGAACATGCATGGTGTTCCAAAGGCACCAAAATACCGGATCAATGCAAGTGCTGCTGTATATTTAAATATACTTTGGATTCACCTCTGAGAGCACTGGGAGGTAACTAGCAGCGCAGTGCTTCTCCAAAAGACTGTAACATCCTTTGAAAATGCAAACTGATTATAAGGCTTGTAGCCATAATTGGAAACTGCTGGCTGGCCACACCGCTAGCTTCGTTCTAGAGTTTGAACCAAAAAGGAAAAGTGATTTATCTAAGGCAAAAAGTCAGCAAAATCCCCAGGTACAAAAATAGTAAGCAGCTGGTTAACCTGGAATAAACAGGCAGAACGCATCTCAGCGGCCCAACAAAATGAAGGAACAAAAACCACCTGAAGTCTGGCTATTTGGGGAGTCAGATATGCAGAAGGACTAAAAGCTAAGGATAAATCCCACACTAGCACATCGGGTTAATATGGCAGCAATAACGGGAGGACGGGGTTGTTTAGGATATATATAAATTCTTGTCAAGAGAGGTCATTTCCACCCCCCTCTGGGCTCAATGAAACAAACATCCAGTCAGTTCTGAGTATCTCAGCATCAACAACATATTGACAGCTTGGAGAGAATTCAAAGAACATCCTCGGTGATGATAAAGGGACTGGAAGGATTGATTTACACGGAGAGGTTTTATGACCTAAGTGGGATAGATTCATCTCTAGTATAATTCCATTGATGTCAAAGGGCCAAATTTTGCCCTCAATTACAACAGCGTAGATGTGGCAAAACTTCACTGAAGCAAAAATAGAAGGTCATCATTAAGGAGGAAAAAAGAAAAAGAAAAAAAAAAGAATCAAAAAAGGAGTATCTATTAGGCTCTGGACATATCTCTAAGGAGAAATGGTTGAACCTCCAGTACTTGTGACATTTAAAATTAGCCAAGATAATAGCACTGAATAATATTATACAGAGAACACTTCTGCAGTGACAAGAGAAAGAAAAATATATGTTGGATTTCCTTGTATTTTTATTATTATTATGATTACTGTTTTATGAAAGGACGAATCCATATCTAGAATTAACTTCCTATAGGCACATTTAAACAGAGTCTGTTTTAACACAAGCAAGAAACGTCAGGGAAAAAAATATATCTTTTGGAAAAGCTAAAGGAAATAAAGAGAGTTTTAAGGTAAGTTGGGGATAAAGAAACGCCTAACAATAGTATCAGCCCATTACAACACGCGATGGCTGGTGAAGATAAAGCAGAGATGACAAACTGCTAATAACCATGGGAAAAGAAAAAAAAAAAAGGCAATTCTATTCAATAACAGTTTATATACTGCAGTGTAAAGATTTTAGAGGATGGCCAAAGTAAGCTCCGGGTTGATTTGTAATTTGAAGTGTGAGGATGATATAGTTCTCACTGCTGGAATCACAGAACTTTACCAAGAGGTTATGTGTTGTAGAAGGGAAGAGCTATTGCCCCTTCACTTTTATCTCTGAGACAAAAATAATGTCCATAACAGAAAAAGACGGTGATTTTGGCAGAAAGGAGAGGACCTGAGCAGGTTTCAGAGATTTTTATGTCTATGCTTAGAAATAAATCGAGGCAGTTAATGCTGAACAGAGTGCAGAGAAAGTCAGGCATCGTGTCCATCACGGCGTGGGTGTGACAGACCTGGGATCAAAATGGAAGCAAAAAGCACAGGGCTCTGAAACTTACCGAACACTACCAGATCTGTTGAACAAGAAGGTTCCTACCCCACAAACACTAATATTAGTTGTAAATTAAAAGAGAGCTCCAGGTAACAGGATGCTCGGATAACAATGTCACGTTCAAAAATAATACGTGGGATGACTGGTTACCATGGACTGGTAATTTATAGTGACATAAATACAGTGAAAATAACGGAAGAGTTAATACAAGAACCAATTAATAAAGCATTAAGGAATAGGAATATAATTAATGACTGTCAACATGATTTTATGGAAAACAGGTTTTATCAAATAACCTGATTTAATTATTTGGGTAGATTCCAAGTTGGACTGATAATCACATTGATGGACTTGGCTCTAGTAAAGCCTCTGACTCGGTATTGTACAATGTTTTGATTTTAAAAGTTAGAGCTACACTAAGGCAAAATATACTGAACAGATTAAAAACTGGAGAACTTGGTGAGTTCAGCAAGTAGCAATTAACAGGGCTTTTTTATCATAAGCATTTTTACTTTGGGGAATCCACACAGATATACACTTCTACAGCCAGCACTACCCAATGCATCTAGCAAAGAACTCCAAATTACTACATAATATATTGCTAAAATCTGTCAATGCAACAAAATTTGATGAATTAGCAAGTGAAGTACTGCTGGGTACTTCCAGGCAGTCTCCAAATTGCCAAAGAATCAGCCAGCCTTTTACAGGGGCTGCACATTGCAGCCTGAGTACACAGTGCTGGGCTGGTGTCCGTGTACAGAGCTCACCTTGGTCAACCCATGAGCAGGTATCAATGAGGAAATGGCCCCAGATGCTCAGCATTCCTTCTTTTCTCTGTCATGGATCCCATTGAGACGTCCATTGACTGGAACAGGCTGTTGTTTTCCTGAACTCAAACAATCAGGGACCTTTGTAAGGGTCTTATTTTCCTCCCCCTCTCTTTGTTATCCTGATAGATCTCTGTCTGATCACATAACAAATGAAACCCCAAAGAAAAACAAGCACTTACACTCCCCCCAGCCCCCACTGCCCACAAATACATGATGTGCTTTTAGTGCACTTAGCATTCTCCAATTATGTTAAAATATACCACATGTACACAGCTCTCCTCTTTCATGAAAACTTTAAATTGCTATTCCTGGGCTCAACTCAACCCTTGCCTCATTCTGTGATAAAAAGACTTAAAAGCAGTGTTCTGGAATAGAATAAGGTTTGGGTTTGTAGGGTCTTCTGCATTCACAGTGTCCCAAAGGGCTGTAAAAGGCACTGGTGCAGACACCGGAAGCACAGCAAGTGCAGTGCCCATTAGGTGCTCAGTGATGGTTGCACTCAGCCTTACACAGCAGCAACAGCTCTGAAGAGGGAATGGAGCATTAACCGGACACCAGCATTACTGTAATGGGCCATAGAGACAGTGAGGAGTCTGAAATATGGGTTGGGGAGAAGCAGGGAAGACTGCAAATCCTGGTTGAGTGGTAGGGAAAGGAAGAGGTTCATTGCAGGATTGGCTTAGGGATGTACAGGAAGAACATGGAGCTCTCAGAGAGGATCCAGAGGAGGGCACTAAGATGATCAGAGGGCTGGAGCACCTCTCCTATGAGGGAACTGGGATTGTTTAGCTTGGAGAACAGAAGGCTCCAGGGAGACCTCATTGTGGCCTTCCAGTGCTTGAAGGGAGCATATCAACAGGAGGGGGAACGGCTGTTTACAAGGGTGGATAGCGATAGGACAAGGGGGAATGGTTTTAAACTGAGACAGAGGAGGTTTATGTTAGATATTAGGAGGAAGCTTTTCACACACAGGGTGGTGAGGCACTGGGACAGGTTGCCCAAGGAGGCTGTGGATGCCCCAAACCTGCAGGCATCCAAGGCCAGGCTGGATGTGGCTCTGGGCAGCCTGGGCTGCTGGTTGGTGACCTGCACACAGCAGGGGGTTGGGACTGGGTGAGCACTGTGGTCCTTTTCAACTCAGGCCATTCTATGGTTCTGTGATTCTACGTTGCACCTCCCTGTAGGTTATGGGGGAAATCATGGTGTGGGTAGGTGGTTTGTCTGCATCAGGGCTAGAATGCAAGTGGGGCAGGGGCCACAGTGAGATGGAAAGAGTGCAGTGGGAAACTGGAAAATTGACACAAGGCGATGATGCGTGTTCATGGCTGAATTGCTTGAAATGTTTTTGGGTATTAGAAGGAGGAGGGAGAAATTGCTTATGCTTTGCATCCACGTGCACAATGAAGGATGAACAAGTGCAGATATTTAGTTACACTTCGAACAGCAGAAAAACTTTTAAAGGAAAAAATAAAAAAAAGTGAACTAAGTGAGAGATGGTGTTGGGAAAAGACCGAGCAGCAGAAAGAGGTGAGACTGCCGGGGGGAAGCAGCCATCACACTGCATTAGGGCATCGCACGAGGGGGAAGGACACTGCTGACCCCTGCACACTGCTGTACCCCTGCACAGCAAGGCAGAGAGGTGTGACTGTGTCCCAGGGAGCACGTGGTGTGAAAAGGAAAGGTTTTGTCTGAAATTGTCTGTGTGATTTCTTGATTTTTGAGTCAGAATGATTCAAAAGGAACATGCATCACTGCTGCCTTTCAGTTCTATATTCCTGTCAAAATCTGTCTCTTTTGGAGCACAACATTAAAAATAAATGAGAATTTCTTGTTAAGGATTTTTTTTTTTTCCAATGTATCACAAGGAATGCTTTCAAATATAGAATATTTTTAATGATGTAAACACCTATAGGAAGTTCTGTACTTGGTTGGAGTGGACTTCTGTTCCAGTAGTGCTTTGTTACCTGAGGATTGGATGCCTCAAACACAAGACAGCTCTGTAGGCTCTCTTTAGACGAAAATAAAATAATAAATAAATTCAGAAGACGCTTCCTCTGTGAAAAAATATGATCCAAGTCATGTTCTGAGGTGATGAGGACTGACAAGCCTCAAGCTGAAGTAAATGATTGCAGTGCAGGGATATGGAGGTTTAGCATGTAAGCCAGGAGCAAACATGTCGGAGGGGAGGGACCTACACAGTTTTCATGGGGAATAACAAACTTACCTGAGACAGACACTGGGGCTCTGACATTACAGCCCAGAATGTCTCCCCGGAGATAACTGGTAAGACAATCCTATGTAGATACAGGTATTAGCAACGCTTATTGCATAAATACTTTAGAAAACATTATGCTTCATTTCCACTACACAGCCATAATTCCCTTCCTTGCTCCCCAAACAGGTCCTGTCTTTGAGCAAAGCTCTGCAATAGCAATTTCCATCTGTGAGAATTACAAAGCTTGCACTTGTTCTCACATACAGAAGTGTCCAGATGTTCCATTTGCAGCTCCTTCATGGGGCTACATGTTGCATTTTCCTCCCCCTTGCTTATTACATGTGTTACAAAGAAGTGTTTACTGCAGGCTGGACAGGACAACGTCCCAAATGCTGCTGGAGACTCGGATCCTAGAAAGCCCAAAACGCTCACTGGGAGAGAAGCACTGCTCAACACGTGACAGTAGAGAAGGCAACAGAAAAGGAGAAAAAAAGGAGGACACCAGTGGGAGAGCAACATTTGCCTGATATCCTTTCCAAACCAGCGTGTCACAAAACAAATATGCTGATGTTTTATCACTTGGCACCAGGCAGGAATCACAGCAGCCTCCTTCCTGCTCCGGGGCTGCAGGGCTCTGCAGCACAGCCTGCCCTCCCAGCACCACACTCACTCCTATCAGGAGTGCATCACCCTTTTCTCCAGTGCATTGGAGCAGATGGATGATAGCGCCCTGCTTGTGCACGGGATGACAGAAAGAGATTAAACAGTAGGGGAACAGCAATGTTTGTCTTAAAAGAACGGTGGACAGAAAGTAGATGAGCCATAAATGCAGAGGAATGTCCCGAGCCTAATGTAAATGGTAAGCTCTAAAAATCTACCTCTGAGAGATTATGTAGGTGGAATTGTACAAAAGAAATCTCTGGGGTTTACCCCAGTGTGAGCCATTGCTTTAAATCATTTGCCGAGCACCTGAGAGTTTAATATCAGCTCTAGATACGGTATTTTTCTAAAGTGATTTTAGAGATTACATGGAAGGAAAAGGTAAAAAATAAACCTGAATGGGAAGGTTTTGTTGCAATACCAGTCTTAAAGCTTGACAGAAAAGTCGTGAATGTCTTGTTTAAGAATGAAGCCCTGGCAGTCTAGGATATCATTTCTTAACTTGAAAGCACACTGCAAAGTTTCCAGCGAACCATCTAAAAATACCAACGGGCCAATACACACAGGCAGACAGAAAGGAGCTGATAAGCCACAGAGAAAGGAAATATCCTTAAGTATCCTTTCAAAGAGATATCATTTTAATGGATGAAGCATAGATAATGGGCTTGGATTAAGGCACTGAACCAAACATCCAGCAGCAAATGCAGAGGGTCTGTTTCACAGCGCTTTGAAGATGTTGCCATTCTGTTTGAATTTCCTACAAACTCCTACATGACAACTGGATGGAGTGTGGAAAGACAGGAAAAAAAAATGACAAAAATCAATTCCCTGAGAGTCAGCAGCTGATTGAGATCTAATAACCTGGCTCTCCTGAACGAGTGGCAGAAAAAGATCTCATCTATGCCCTTGATCCTAGCACCAGGAACGACGTTCCATAATTGACAATTTTCTCCTCGAATGTTTAAGGAATTGGTGTCCCTACAAAAAGCGAACAAAGCATCCAAAAGAGCACTGAAAATGTATGGACCCCCTGTAACCGACCTGATTCTGAAGTTGGGTTTTTTTTGAGTGGTGAGATGAATTTTCACTTCTATATGGGCACACACGAGCCCTACAGATTTCCCAGAAATACTCCAGTTCAACAGTTCGGATTAAGAAATACTCTTAATTCTGTTACTTCTAACACAGTTTCCCACAATGACAGAACCCACAATCTCCATCCAGAGGTGTTCATTCCTCAGACCAGGCAAATTTCCCTCCTGTGCCCATTCTGTGCTCCACCAGCTGCCCCTCAAAATAAAGTAATAAAAATTCAAATGAGTTTTCAGAAATATATACCAGTGAAGGGGAGACTTCTTCTATCACTTTAATAACATACCGGGTTAATAATATTAAATCACCAGAGGCCAAGGAAATGTCACTGGAAATATTTAAGGCTTCCCACCCGAGAGTGATGAGCCTTTCAGGCAGATGGGAGAGAATTGCAATGGAGCTGTGAGACTGATCCCAGTGCTAACAGAAAAGCCAGTGTGCAGGGAGTGGCTTAGTTTGTTCATAGATGTGCTCTTTAAAAGGGAGAAGCGTATCCAATCCTAGAAGTGAAACTAATGCTGCTGTGAAGGAGCAGAGCTGTTCTGCAGCTCAGATCCCAGTCTGTCCACCAAACCAATAAAACACAGATGAGTAAGGAGAGTTCCCAACTCCTTGCTCTGCCAAGAGACCAGTTACTCAGCGGATGTCAGAAGTGAGAATTGCACTGAAATGAACATAATTGCGCACACTTGCACTGCCCATTATTTTCGCTTGGGTTTTGGCCTGACCCTGATTCATTCATCCAGGCACTTTACTGAGGCAACCAGCCCCAGTGAAAATAAATAAACGAATCCAAAACCATTGAAGGAAATAGAATTTCCTTCAGCAGGTTTTGAACTAGAGATGAGGTGTTCCAGACCTTGCAAATAAGCACACGTGATTAAGGTATCCCTGCTCTCATCCCTCCTTTCCTTTGCCAGTTAAAAAAAAAAAACAACTGAATGCTTTCCTGAACCAGATGGGCAGCACGAGCTTAATGCTTTTTGAAAGAGCTGTAGAATGTCATTTAAAACAAAACTCATTTTGAAATCATGTCAATCCCCAGATATAATGGGATTCTGTAAAAGTAGCCAGATCCATCGTTCAAAAAATCCGCTGCGGAGCCGTTCTGATTTACAGCAGCTGAAGGTAAGATCCCATTTAGTAGAGGGATAATCCAAATGTGTTTGCTCCTTGAGTTTGCTGGACAAATGACTGAGAGAAGAGGGACTGAAGTGGTCCTGTGATGTGAAGGAGCCTTACTCCTTCTGCTGCTCACAGCTGTTTCCCTTTCCATCAGGAGGAAGACTCAAACACAAATACTATAAATCTGTCAGACAAAACCTTATCCTTAAAAAGCCCCCAATCTCTCCATTGCTCCTACCTCTGTAAATCATACAATCATAGGATGGCCTGGGTTGAAAAGGACCACAATGATCATCCAGTTTCAATCCCCCTGCTATGCACCAACCACCAGAGCAGGGCAGCCCAGAGCCACATCCAGCCTGAATGTGGATGTAAACACAACTTCTTTTGCCTGGTGCAGTGAAAAACATCCCTAATCTAAAGATGAGGTTGAAGAGACAGTAGATCATGACAAATGTGAGCATTCAGGATCCAGAAGAGCGCGCACACAGTCAGGGTTGATCCTCCCACGGTCAGCACTGAAGCAGGGGTGAGGAGCGTGCCAAGTGCCAGCTGCTGCAGCTCAGTGGAGGAAAGCAGTCTCCGTGTAGGAAGGAGAGGTGGCAAACACTTTCAGCATGAAGAACACTTTGTGGAGCTGATTGCACACCCCTGACCAACAGATCTGATTGCTGTACCTGGTAAATTTGTCAAATTAGTTGAAACTAGAACAAACAGAATTAGCAAACACGTGGACACATAGTTCATCGGCAGGAGTCAATAGAGCTGGTGTAGAGGGAAGCCATGCCACACAAATCATTAAGGGGTCCTCTAAGTAATTAAGAAATATATCAATAAGGACTATGCAGTCAATGCAGTGCTCATGAATGAACAAACAAACAAAAACCTTCAACCAAACAGTAAAAATCCCCACAGCTCTCACGTCAACACCCAATACTGAAAGCTCTGAAAAACGCTGTGGTCTAAAAAGATGAAAGAGAAGTTTTCTTGTTAACTGCTCAAAAGGATTGGATGCATATTCAATGCAGTCATAAACGAGCTGGAAATCAGGATTCATAGGAGGATGATGAAATTAGTGGCTGACACAAAATTACTGAGCGTAGTCAAATCTAAAGCTGACTACAGAGAACTGCTGAGGACTCGTGTGATACAGCATGATTGAGTGATGAAGTGACAGATGAAATTCAGCACCGATAAATGCTAAGTAATGTACGTGGGGAAAATAAGCCTAGCTATATATACACACACAATGATGGGGTTTAAATGAGCTATTACCAGCCAGGAATAGGATCATGGAGCCATTGTGGATAGTTCTATAAAAATGTTAGCTTAGCACTCGGAACGCTCCAAAAGGCAAATAGAATAGCAGGAAGATCAGAGAAGAAAACATGAAGAAACGTTGTGCCACTGGATAAATCTACAGTCCCCTGAATCTCCAGTGCGTGTAATTTTAGTTCCCCACATCTTTAAAAAAAAGAAAAAGAACAAAAGATGGAAAACGTGCAGAGAAAGGGAGCAAGGAGCAAAGAAATGGAATGGTGTGCAGGGAAAGTTTTAATAACCAAGGACTTGGAGAAAAAAAAGCTACATCCAAATGTCTGAGGGCTCTGGCTTGCAGCGACAGGTCACCTCTACCTCTCTCGCCAAGAGGTAACTATGGGAGGCATATTTACTCCTCCTGGGAGCCATGCTAACACTGAGCTACTGGATGCGGAAGGAATCAGAGCACGGAGGCCCAGGCACAGCCGATGGAGAACAGAGCCAGCAGTGAGGAGGGCAGGCGCTCCCATGTCCCTGTTTGCCACTGCAGCACCAGGCAGGTTCACAGCAGAGGGGGGCTACAGCACATCTCCCAGGGAATATCACACCTTGCTGCGATCCAAGCAGACAACACTGGCTTACACAAGCTGAACACTTCAAAGGGTTTCTGTACCAACAGGCCCTTTCTGTGTGCAGCACGTCGCGGCAGCAGCCCGCCCTCCTTCTGCACAAGGTGCCACCAGCACCAGCATCACTCCTCATAACCGTGGACCAGATTCTCTACAGGAGTAAATCAATCTCCTTCCCTCTGGATCAAAAGTGATAGGCCAGTTTATACCGCATCAGGAGCTATTTAAACACCAGTAATGCTGGAGACTGCTTGAAGGAGTTTTTCATTGCATCTGAGGACTGGGAAACAGGATCAGGTGCATTTCATGCTCACCACAGTCAGAAAAATAAGGTTTTGTTCGGTGCAATACAGATGTTTCTTTCAGTGAAAGAAAACAGTGCCTGCTTTTGTTTATTTGATGTTTTCCCCTTCCTACATCCCCTCCACATAAGAAAATAAGTTGATAAGTTTTATATTAGCACTAACACATGTATCAACAATACTGACATGTTTTCAGTTGAATTTTCAGTTCATTCTATTTTCCAGCTCACAATGAAATTCAGTTCAATTGAAAGATTCAATAGTAATTGGAAATAGGCTCTGGAAATTGCATAATCTAGTTCTCAAAGACCCAGAAATTAACAAACAAACAAACAGAACACACACAAAACTAAAGTAACCATATTCTGTAAAGATGTAATAAGTCAATTAAATTCATGCACAATGTGATTCTTGGCTGATGGGAGAACACAAAGAGAGAGGTCAGATCCTGTTTTCATAAAGGAGCCTCATGAAAAGGAAAGCAAATGGAAATGTCATTATTGAACATTACGATGAGAGATGAAAGGATGCTCATCCAAAGAAGCACCAAGGGGGTGAAATGTAAATTGTTCACAGAGGAAGCAAATGAAAGAGGATGTGATAAAGTCGGCGATGAGTAAACATGGGGGGAACTGCAGCTCGGGTTCAGATGGCAACAGTAATAAATAGGAAAGGGCCGGATCTGTAGCAAGTAAAAATCAGCAGGGACCCATCTGTGGGCAGTATGGCTGCAGTTTCACACCAACTGATTGTTGTCCTCTGATGGCACGCAGCATTTAGGGAGCTCTTTCATCTATTGATGCAGCACACAGACTGTTATCTTTACACTTGGATGGAGACAGGGAGGGACGTACAAAGGAGTTGTGGCTTTGCTTTTTTCTTAGCCCTAAACACAGTTGTGGTTGTTTTGGGATTCCAGAGCCTCAATAAAAGCCAGAACCAAGGCAAAACCAGGGACTGAAGCTACCAAAGACAAGATCAAGTGAATGAGCCCAAAACAGGTACTTCCAAAACATGTATGGGAATCAAAGGCAATGCAATGCAGGACTGCATTAGCTAAGCTCCTCCATAGGGATGGTCTGAATATAGAAAAAATATACAGCATCAGCTCAGTCTTCCATTGGGACTGCTTTGCAGGTTTCAAGGACAGACAACAGAAGAACTTTCTTTCATAACAAAACACCCACGTTCACAAGTTTTTATGCCAAAGAGACGACCGGATGAGATTAAAAGGGCCAACTTTTCATTACCATTACTTAAATCTAGGTTGACATCTATACTCACAATGCATGCAGGAATTCTCTTTGTGGACAAGTGGCAGAGGGATCCCTAACTCACATTTCATGCCTGTGCTCCCCATGGTAGCTACATGTGAAATGAAAGCCCTGCAGAGACATCATTTTCTTAGACAAGTTAATCATCCCATCCAGGCACTCCTTCCTCCCCGCTGCATTGCACAGCTCTGCTGGCTGAGCTGCAGGCTGCTCCAATGTGGAACTGCTGCTTTCACTTACAAAGAGGTAATCCCTGCACTTGGCACACGCAGGTTTAATATGTGAAGCTCCATGAGATCCACTGGGATAGGAGGTTCTCAGTGGATGCTCATCATCATCAAATGCAGGATGATAGTTAATTAGCTCGCATGTCTCTCAGTACCCCGTGAGAATAGCCATTCAAGCTTGACGGAGATAACTTGCTTGAGAAGAGAGTAATCCTGATAAATGTAACTGTGAGAAAGGACAGTAGAAATTAGAGGCAGAAATAAGTAGAATCTCCCCATATAAGATTATGAATCAGATCCTCCTTCCACCATTACGTGTGCCAGCACTGAGACCCTGGCTGCAATGAAGGTTACACAAACGATACTCGGTGCTCACATCATCACCAGCTCTAGGAACACCGACTGTAAATATTCACAGCTAAACCTGTTGCAGCAAGAAGGTAGCAAGAATTACTGTCATCCACTGTGTTCCAACAAAAATAGGATACAGCAGTTAAAAAAAACCTGTTTGTCATTAGAATTTACCTACAAGTGCTCAGCATCTGCAACATCCCGATCCTTTCCTGAAGTGTCTCAATAAAAGCAAACGCACATCTTACTGCATGCACCCACACTGTCACCAGGCTGTCATATGGCAACCTCAAAAGCAACAGTATTTTAATTGTGTTTCCAATGCAACATATAATTCCTAATAGGACTGATTTTGAGACTCCACAAAATGCTCCTTAAACAGCAACATCTGCATCCAGAACCATCAGTGCAAGAAGTTGTTTCCCAAACCTGGGCCAACGTTATGAAACCTGCTGAGCAGAAAGGTGTTCTGTAAGATATTATTATGAGTAATTTCATGAAACTTTGAAGCTTATTATGCTCCAGATTAGATAGAAATGTTTAATTATGAACAGAGAGAAGATTCCTGGACTTTTCAAAGGATAGGAGCCTTTATTGATTTTATTAATCAAAGAAGGTGATAATTTTTAATATTAATAGCCAGAGAGCAATTTCTCTGTTAAACAGTGATTATAAAATACTAACTGAAATACCATTGGCAAAGTCCGGGGAAGGTCACTCTTTTTTCTTATTTCTTGTAATCAATCTTACTCTATCAAAGGCTGCAGAAATATAGCAATAATCTAAGTTGAATTGTGGACACTTCTGAACTTGCAGGCAGATGTAGCAATGCCTTCCCTCTTAATTGAGGCTGGATCAAATGAAAGTCTTTGATTGAATGAACTATAATTGCTCGTTCGATAGCTGCAAACATGGCTGGCTACCTGACGTGGTTGCTAAATGGCTGCGTGCCTTATGCCAGCCAGGCTGGAAGGCCCTGGAAAAAGCTGGGGGGAGCTGAGAGTGATCTTTCAGTATCTGAAGGGGGGCTGCAAGAGAGAAGGGGACAGATTGCTCAGCAAAATCTGTTATGATAAGACAAGGGGAAAGCATAAGGAAAGTATAAGGAAAAAGGCTTTGTTTTTTTTTTTTAATAATAAGGGTGGTGAGGTGGCGGCACAGGCTGCCTAGAGGTGGTGGTGCCCCATCCCTGCAGACAGCCAAGCTCAGGCTGTTGGGGCTCTGAGCACTGATGGAGCTGTGGGTGTCCCTGTTCACTGCAGGGAGTGGGACCTGATGGCCTTAAAGGGTCTCTTCCAGCTCAAACAATTCTGTGATTGATTCTGTGATTGTATGAAAACAGATGGATAGAGACTGAACAGGGAAGACCACAAATCAGCAGATGGATCTTGTGTAATTCACTGGTGTGGCTTTTTTTGCTGCTTTTTTCCTGAGATTACACATAGATGGGGCAGGTTAAAAAAAAAAGCTGGAGAGTTCCAAACAGGAGAAAACAGCACAAGCTGCCAAAGTCATGGGCTACCAGGCCACTATGGCTGAGCTGTGCTGCTCCATTGGTTTTGATAAGCTCAGTGGGACCTTTGATTTTTACTTTCACATGTAGGTGGAAGTCATCTCACCAGGACAGGCTGAGGCTCGGGCAGCCCAGCACCCACCTCATGGCACGAACCACCCCATGGTACCCGTGGGGATGATGCTCCCCCAGCCTTCATCAATTAGCGGTTGCTTTATGCCCTGACGCGTGAATTTCTCCATCTCATACATTTTTTATTTTCTCTAATAGAATTTCTCATTATTCCGATGAATGTCTAATCCTTCCGTGAATCCTCCAAAGCTCTTGGCTTCAGTAATGTCTGTGGCATTGAGTGCCACATGCTAATTATATGCTATGTAAGAAAAGTATTTCTTTCTATCAGCTTTAAATGATTTGCTTTTGAAATGATTTTAATGGTTAAATAAGCCATAATAGAATATAGCTTTTCCAAGATAAGTCTTATCTTGCCTTAAAATTATAGACTTTTTTTAGAACATTGGGAAACTGAGGCATGAAAGGATCCAACTCACTATTGCTCATTCACTGCAAGGTACAAAGATAGAATCTAGCAGCTCCACTTCTTTTATTCTGTCCAGAAAAAAAGAAAAAAAGAAAAAACATGATGTTTTCCCATATACTGAAATCTGATTTAGACATCTCAAGTTTTCATGTTCATTTTAAGAAACAATCTCATTGTCTCACAATTTAAGAAGAAAAAAAAAAAAGTGGCATTCCCATCTGATACAGAGACTGTTAGAAGAAATGTCAGGGATCACATTCTGCCAAATCAAGTTTACTGCAACCCACTGGGAGCCAAAGATAAACTTCTGAAAAACAGAAGACTAACATGTTGAAGCTACTGGGAATTGTCTGTACTGGACAGGATTAACATCGTTCTGACTTTTCTATTGCCAATAATCTCTGAGAGGAAATTCGATTTTCCTTTGCCATAAAGAACTTTCTACACTTCACTCGCTAATATTATTGGGTACAGTGTGATGAACAAACTCATGCAAAAGATACCCTACATATCAACATGTAAAGAAAGGCTCTGGGATAAAATAACCACTCTCCCCCCCAAAAACACCACGGCCACACACACAAAGAAAAAAACAAACAGCTGAGGACAGGGAATTATTTCCCTACTGCTTCTGGCTTATGTGATGTATGACGGCTCCTGAAAACATTTTTGTCATAAAAGATATGGGAAATAATCATGCTTACCCATCTAAGTACATTATTTAGATAATCTTGTTACCACACAGTTACTGTACTTATATCCTGGAAATCTCATGGAGCAAGAAAGCATTGATAGCCCCATGCTAAAAGAAAGAACTGATGTGGGGAGAAAAGAGGTGACACCCAAGGCTGCATAGAAGTTCTACAGCAGTACAGAAACTTGAACCCAGGTCATCCAAGGCACAAGTGATTGCCCTAGCTGCTGCAGCCTGCCTTATTGATCCTTATTGAAATGGGCCTGCAAGCCATTTCATCTGTCTATAGAGGAGGGATTTTTAGTAAAGAGAAACGTCTCAGAAAATGCTACTCTCCACTCAAGAAGCCTTTCCTGCTAGAAGTGATAGAGGTAGTATTGTGCAAATGGTCCACTGCATTTTTTTTCTTCTAGCCTAAAAGGATTGATTCCAATTCCAGCAAGCACTTCATGGGGGTAGGAATGCCATCACCTCGTGGGCTCAGATGGTGAAATGCCCCAGTGAGAGCAATCCACAGCCATAAGGGAAGGCTGATAGAGAGGAGAATCGACAGATGTTTTGGAAGTCTCAGGTGATCACTGAACCATCATCTCCTCCTAATGAAGAGACAAGATGCTGCAAAAAGCTAGAAAACATGGCCCAAAGCATTCTCATTTTAAAGCATGTCAGTCTCAGACAGATAGAGCTATAACATTACTCCAATCAGAAGACACTCTGCATTGCCTTCTCTGCTCTTACCCATACAAGACGCCTTCCTCTTGTTTACAGTTTAATTTAAATTAATGTTTTAATTTTTCAAACAAACAGTGACATTGCTTATGAATGCATTACCACTGAATAATCTCCCTTGAATATCAATTAACACTAAACTACAAAACCCTTTCAGTCAGAAGCATGCGCTCACAGAAACAGATTTGTTTAAAACAACCAAATTCCACCAAGTTTCAGCTGTCAGAAGAAGTCCGGGGGTGCTAGCTGTGTTCTGGACTCTGATGGGCTGTATATGTGTATACAGCTTCTGAATGCTGCTCTGCAGACCATCAGCAGCATTTCATCCACCCATCCCAAATGCAATCAAGACAACAATTAAACACCATGGAAGGCTACACAAAGAGCAAGGATGGCTCAGGGCGAGAGCTCAGCACACAAGTCCCAGACTGGAAAGACCACTAAACTAGAACTCAGCTCTGAACTTTAATTTACCCTGAGAACAGCAAGCCCTGCAGCCCGACAGACGAGAATCATAGTTGAGGATGCTCTGTTAGCACTGACCCAGCCACAGGGAAGAAGTGTGACTTGTGATGAAGCCCTCTAATGGGTATTTTTTGCTTGCACTCAAGGGATAGAAAGGTACAAAAGACTGAAAGAGCATTTAGTGACAGACAAGAAAGCAAAGGATGCCCTTGGGTCTGTCTGCCCTGCGCAAGCTCCCTGATGGTGAATCAGGCTGGGCGGGTGGGAACAAGGGAGGTAGCACCTGTGGCTCCCACTGCATTTCTTCTGGCCTAGGTCGTGCTCCACACACTGCTGAGCAGGGCTCTGAGGACACGTGTGTCCCACAGCCCCTGTCCTTAAGCTCTTCTTGCTCTCAGCTTCCTCCACAGCTGTGGCAGCAGGAGCTGTAAGCCCACTGAGCTGGACAGCAAGGAGCCCTTGGAGATTCTCTTCCATCTGTTGTCTTTAAGCATCTTGCAGAGGTCTGGCTGCCAGGTAAACCACCAGGGCCCTGAGAACTCTGGCCTCGGCCACAAGAGAACAGGAGTCAAGATTACAAGCTGTGGTCTGCAGTCAACACCTCCACGATCCCAAATTAGTTCAGCTCCTCACATCCTGCTCATGGGGAGGACACGTGCTGCAAGTGAACACCTCAGCCTGCCTCACAGGGACTGAGCTAACAAATGGAAGCTGCAATATTTCAATCAATAGGGGAGGGGAAAAAAAAAGCAGTCAGGGAAGACAGAGACATTATTGATGCTTCTATTACTGTCTGAAATTGGTCACTGTGGAGAAAAACAAGTGGCCACAGAGTGGACCTGGCCTGACCTTTCGCTCCCCAGCAGGCAGCAGATTGGTCATTCCAGTCACTACCAGTGAAAAATGAGGCTGAAACCTTCTTCTTGTAGTGGCTGAGGGACCAGAGCTCAATGCCCATAGCAAGAGAGAATTCACAGGTTAGGGGTGAAGCTGCAGCCTTCGCTGCAAGAGATTCCCGTACAGTATATTGGAATGGGGGATTGAGTCACTGCTTAAAGTGAGCAGTGTGCATTTAAATACAAAAGGACAGCGCAGGCAGGGGCCTCAAAAAAAGTAGAGGAGTATCAAAAATACAGACAGATGTGCACCCAGTGCAAGGAGCCAAGGAAATTTCAACCCAGAAGTGAAGAGCAGGGTAGAACCAAGCAGAAAAGGGCAATCTGGGTTATGCAGTGCTAAGGGAGACACAGTAAACAGCAGCAACTCAGACCTAGCCCTCAAGCTCAGAAGGAAGGACAGCTTTAGGCTTAACACACAGGGCAGACAGTCTGGATTATCAGCTCCTATGTGAACTTCTCCCATACCTTGGATAAAGTCACTTTGACTTTATGTGCTGCAGCTCCCAATAGCTATAAAAACGCTTTTCTTGTTTACTCAGACGATACAGTCTCTGAGGCTTACATCTAGGTGTAGTTCTTGATGCTTTCTTAAAACAAGTCATAAATAAAAGACTTAGGATTTTCCAGCAACATAGCAAAACTTGCATGCTGAGGGCCAAGTGAGATTGGTCAGACACGTGCAGGACTCAGCTTGGTGTGAAGGAGAGTGGAGGACAGCTACATGGAACATAGCCTAGGACAGAGCAGGAATAGCTCTGCCAGTGGTCTAAGGAGAAGGGCAAGATTTGTGTGTCCAAAGGGATGAGAAAGCATAGGACACTGTGGCAGAGAAAGAGAAGTAAATAGAAGGCATTAACCTACTAGTGGGCAATAGCCTTCTCATTAAAAGAGAGACAAGAAGTAGGAGCAATTAGATTCTTCATTCCCCTTCCCCAGATGTTTCAGTTTGAGGGTTTTGTTCTGCTTCTTTCACTTCTCCCTGCACATTCGTCCACCTGAATGAGCACACAGACCCCTAACATCAGACCATCCTAATTGGCTCAGCTCCCAAGACAAGCTTCAAGAAACAGCACTTACCTTCATACTGCCACTCTAACCAACTTGGGTGGTGAGCTCTAATGAAGAACAGACATCAGAGAAGTGCTTTAGAAGAACAGGTTGCAAATGCTTGTAATAAATCTGTTTGGATGCACTTCGGGGAATGCAAATCACTTAAATTATTAATTAAAGCACTGAGCTGTTAGGGCTTAGGTTGAGAACTGTTGCAGCGAAAGCCATTGCTGCCCAAAGCGAACAGGGTAAGTAAGAAAGGAAACAATGGCATCTTAAGTACAAGCTGCTCTACCTGTGCTCTAGCTTGTAACCATGAACTACAGCTGTATATCTTGAGAAATGGTAGGTCTGAAATGGTTTAGGGGTGCAAGACAGGAGGAGGTAAGGACTGGACAGCAACTGTGGAGAAAAGAGGGAAGACAATAAAAGCACTTGGCTGAGAGAAAACAAGGACTAGAAGCTCTCTCTGATATAATGGTGATGTGATAGCTTCTCCATTTAGAATCCAGCTATGATATAGGTAGAAAGCAACTTGGAAGAAAGGTGGTTATCCCCTGTTTTCCTAGAGATGGAGTAGACTCGAGGAAATATTAAAAATCAATTGACTTGTCCAAGCAAAACGTGGAGAGTTGGATTTGGGGCCACTGCTCCACCCAAGCCAAGGTTGCCGTGTACAACCAGATGTAGCTCCATCTGAAATGCAGTTGGAGTCCTTCACCTGTCTGTGCCTATTTCCCCTGAAAGACCATCTATAATCCAGCTCTTCGGATATTTAGACATATTCTTCTAATTACCAGCCTGAATTTATTAATGGTCTGTTTATACCCGTTTGTTCTTGTTTCAGCATTGTCCTTTAGATTTAATAGCTCTTTTCCTTCCCTGCTGTTATGCCCCAATCTACTTACGTGCAACAATCACCTCCTCTTTTTCAGCCTTCAGTTTTGCTTGGCTAAAAAAAGCTAAGCTCCTTAGTCGGTCCTTGTAAGAAAGGATCTTCATTCCCAAACCATGATTTAGTATTCTATTGTTTGAGAAACGCCTGTCAGAAGTTCATTATTTCCTTCTCCTTTTTCCTTGGCTAAAATTCAGAATTTTGAGGGGAAAAATAAGCATAGTGCTTTTTCTGTCTGTCACTGCCACCGGTGGCAGAAAAACTAACTCAAGTTGCTACAAAGAACAGCACAGGCAAACTGTGCAGGCAATTCAGTCATCAGGGGAGTTTAATTCTACCAGCCCACCTGAAACCTTTTTGATTTGCTTTTCAAACACATCTTAAAGAGGAGTAAATTCTGCCTGTGACAAAAAGCACGCGGGTGTTATTTGCAAAAAAATACTATTTATTCATCAAAGTCAATAGGAGAGTCTCTGGTTTATATAGATCAGGTCCTGTTCAGTTACAGACAACGCAGTACAGAGAATATTGAGGCACAGATAAAAGCTAGACTTCGTTGATATGCTATCTTGCGTCTCTCTGTACTTAAGGGCTTTAGAAATTGATTAACTGAAACCCTTATCAGGAAGGTAACTATTATAATACTCATTTTACTGACAAGGAAAATAGAGCACAAAAAAAGCTTAGCGACAGACACAAGGTTACAGTGTGAATTAGTGGCAGGAATACTGATTCCATCTTCATCTCCCTGGTCTGGCCTATAGATACAGTGCCTTAATCAGGATCTTCCCCCAAGTCTGCTAAGTTCACGTTTTAAATATATTTTCCCTGCCTTCCAACATTTTCTAGTCTGGCTGGAAGCTATGAAAAAAACACTGCCTGTAGACAAAAAGTTGGCCTCAGCAATATTTTAAATATGACAAGGAGAAAAAAAGAATCTCACTGAAAGAGCATATCCTCATAAGATTTTCAGCCTGAATTTGCAGCTTCAGAGAATTGAGCTAAGCCACCAAATGGCTGGGTGCTTTATACGAAGCAAACCTCTTAAGGCTTTGCATTTATGCATTATTAGTAGTTTCATTTTATATCTAAGTTACTTATATGGCTCCTAATTACCACTGTATCTTAATACCTCATCTTAATGTATTTATCCCTACTGCAGCCCAGTGGAGCAAGACTGTCTTGAGACTCCTGCTCCATGGACAATATTTTATGCTACAGAAAGCTCCAGAAAATGCAGTCTTCAGAGTGATCATGAGCTCAGCCTTCCTCTGCTTCCCATCCTAAAAGCAGACTTCAGGGAGGCAGTACCAGGTAGAGCCAGAGCTTGGTCTTCTGGGCTCTGTGGCCACATGCAGGCTCTCTAGGTGACTTCTCTGAGGTCACCTAAGAAATACGTGGCTGAGAGAATTTCACCACAGCCCTGTGACTGCTCCCCTGCTTTGGTAATGCTGACAAGTTCTGGCCAAAATTAGAATAAAATATGCATAAGAAATGAAAACAGCACCAGGACTTCATTTTGGGGCCATAACACAGGAAGACTTAAAACAACAGGTGTAAGATCCATGTTTTTTTTCCATCAGCCTGAGAAAGGCTTCTCTATCCTCCATCTCCTAATACCAGCTTAATGACTGAAATGGATGTATGAGAAATTGGTGTTCAGAACCGACTGCTCGTACAAGCAGGCCATTTCATTGCAAGGCTATGGATTGCACCCTTGTGCCAAGAAGTGTCCTCCAGGGCTTCTGGATATCTGAAATGTTGCTAAAAACTTCATCTAGCCCTTCTGCCCAGGGGCAAATTCTACCTGTAATTATTAGGACCAGCAATGCTCACCTAGTCCAGGAGTCTGACTACTCGAACATTTATCTCCATAAGCTTTACACTTTAATAAATAATTTACCCCCAAAATGCACTTAAATTAGATCTGTAATTCCAGCATGAGGCTCTGGTGGTGTGAAGAGACCTCCTGACTTTGCTTCGATCATTTATAATGCCACCATAAGCCATCAATGGAATTGCAGCATTATTATTTATAGCACCGCTTATATTGTTCCTTATATCGTTTATTATACTCAATTGGAATGGCCCCAGCTAGTCTGTATGAAAAGATGCTGCAGTTTCCAGCTTAGGTTATCTCTTAGCAATGAAATGTTACCATCTTAAGAAAGCTGCAGTGTTACCAGCATAAGGATGGATACGAATCACCTGGATCTCCTGCCCTCATTTCTGAGGGTCCTTCTGTATTGAGGGGGATGCCATCTTTTGGTGTCTGCTTCCACTTTCCAGCTTTAGAGAGAAATGCAGCCCTGACACAGCACGAAGCTGTACCTGTACAGGCTGGGGGACATTAGGTGACTCACGTTCATTGCATTGGAATTAGACCATATCTAACCCAACCTTTAGAGGGACTTCCAACCCAAACAATTCTATCACTCTATGAACAGCTCACATCTGTGCACCTTCCCACACAAGCCCTGCACCAGCCCACGCTATTCAGAACAGAACCGGAACATCTGTGAAACAAATCATGCCCTCATTATTGTGTAGAAGCAGGTTACAATTACTAAATCTGGGATTCAAAAAAAAAAGTCTCAGATTTAAGATCACCCAGTATCCCCAATGGTTTTTCTTTCCAGATGCATTATGATAATTTTAGATGACATCACCTCATGCTATTTTTATCATAGGTGATTTTCTCATTACAATGCATAGAACATGAGAGTGATCTCTGTGGTGCAACTCTGCTTCACTTTAACAAAAGTTAAAGCAAAACTGTTCTTGCAAAATCTAACCTGCAGCAGACATGCAGAAGGACAACACAGGCCCAGATAATTAAAATCAGTGTTGCAATGGGAAACACTGCAAGCATAACCCATAACAAGCTGTTGCATAGTCAGTCTCCTGCCTTGCCCTTGCTCCTATTTCTACATGGGTAGGACAAACTACCTGAATTGCTTAGGAAAGGCTTCCTCTTTTGTTGTAACAAGACAAACAAGCCTGGAACGACAGTGCTACCTAGAGATCAGTGCCTGGTAAGTGGCACTGACAGCCTCAGCTGTCCCATTGGCTGCCAAGTTAGGGATGAGATGCTGGTAGCATTGACTGTGGGTCCCACCAGTTTCTAATAGAGCAAAAACCTTTCTGGGCTAGTGGTGCACCACCAGAAATGACCAAGCCATCAGCTGTGCCTTATACAGGTCAATACAAGTCAGACCAAGCTCAGGACTGCTTTTTGAGCAGGAAAATTGGGAAGGGACAAAGAGGGGCTCTGCTTTTGCCATTACAGAGACACAGTGTCTGAGTAGCTGAGGCAACTGGCCAAAGAGAGCTTTAAATAATGTATTTTCCTTGGGTTGGGGTTTTATTCCAACCCCACACACCTAAATTGTCTTGATGAATACCGTAAATTTGGTGGACTGTGCAAGTGGTCATCTGGGATTTATATGTAAAGATATATGTCATTAAAGACTTATTTATCTCAGTCCTAAAATTAGCTTTGTCATACTTCTGATGTCCTCTCCTGTGTCAGCAGGAAGTAGTTACATAAAGAATAAAAGCTTCTGAAAAAAAAAAGAAGAAAAATTTAAAATAGTAAAAAATAGCCCTCTTCAGTCCCCTCTATAACAAAAGGTTTGTTTGGGGCACTTTGCTTCCTGCCGTTGTTATTTGCTGTGTCTGGTTTGCAGGATGGCAGACAGAGACAGATGTGCAAATTCCACTAGCTGTCATTAAAGTCTGTGAAATTGGACAATTGGTTATGCAGACATCCCTTAGAAGTATTTCTAGCACTTCTGGATCCTGGTTGAGTACTGAAAATGGGGATGGAAGAAAAAAAATAATCTCTGTATGTACCAGAGCTTTGAAAAAAAGGGAAAAAAAAGAGACACTGAATGCAGGACATGGAAACATGAAAATTTCAGTTCTTGACAGACTGTAAGCAAGTCCTTACACTTACTCTTCTTCTCACAATTCAGAAACACAAGCATTTTTCCAGGTGTGGTCACACAACACCTCTCAGCACATCCACCATCTAAAGAGGGCCACGATGCTCCCAAGGAGCAGTCAGCCACCCTCCGTAGCCCCATGTTCTTCCACCCTGACTACCCCTAATTAAATAAGCTCCTAGGGAAGCTTCACATCATGGTGACATCTCACAGTTTTTACATAGAACTGTAAAAAAAAAAAAAAAAAAAAAAATAACGTTTCCATGCATTGTTCTTTCCTTCAAGCTGAGAAGGCCTGTTCTATTTTATGAACAATCTCTGCTTGCAAAGACAAGCAAGGAAATGCACTGATAGCTTTGCTCCTTTGCTGAAACATCCATGAATTTCAGCCTATTGCTCCTGTGATACAGTGCTCCTCTTGAGATTTTAAGCCAGCCCAGGAAGGTCTGTTTGTGCAGTCCCTGTCATCAATATATAACAGCAACTCGCCAGATCCATCAGCACTTTGGTGTTCTTACTCCACAGCCCCACTCCCGTCAGTGTTTTTCAAATTATGCTGTAACTGTTTAGACTCTGCCCTTGCTTCGCAGGTGAACTTTGCTGTCAGGTAGATAGAAATGATTGAGAAGTCCCAGTTATTTTTCAAGCATCGCAGGCTCTTTTTGTCTGTTCATCTGTCGATAGGTACATTTCCTCTCTTGCTAACATGGTGTATTCAGACAGGATGACATTTTTTTCCCTGAAACATTACCCAGCCAAACACTGCAATAAATGGTTATATCTTCAGAAGGCTTTGAGATACTGATTGTAGGACTCTTGAAAATCTCCCTGGAAGGAGCAAAGGGTTTGAAATCACCACTGCAATTAAGCAACCAACATCCCGCTCTCCAATTTGAGGTACAAAGGTACATGAAAAAAAAGCACTGCATCTTGCAACAAGAGCCATTCAGTGATCAGACCTCTGTCTGAATTTATATGACCTGAATTTATATGCAAATGCATTGGGCTTTGCTCACAAGACCAGGCAGCAAAGCAGAGGGTGCAGTACACGCAGTGGGCAGGGACAGAACTACAGCTGTGGGATGTGTTGCTCTGGCCACCACGATGAGGCTGGGTGGAAGGCTACAATGCTTTCTAGTGGAGTCCTAATGAAATGGCTCAGAAGGCTTCACTGTGAGCACCAAACCACGGCAGAGATCCTTTCCAACAAGAGATGCCTGATCACAAACTTACCTGCCCATGGGAAATACACTCCCTGCCTCATTTTCGCATTCTGCAAACCTTGAAAATAACATTCACCATCCCTCCCCTCCCCAGTTCTCTGTTTTCTCCTATTATCAATCTTTGATTGAAGTAGGATCTGCTTTCATTCAAACTATTGCCAACTCCAAGCAGCAAGAGGCTCCGTTGTCCCTGGAACATCCGCACTGCTCTGTACTCAGCAGGAACAAAACTGTGACTCTGACCTACCCTTGAGGACTGCAATGAAAATGAGATGTCTCTCTCATGAGGACCTCCCAGCAAGCACAATTGAAATATCTTTGTGACTGCAGCAGCTCTGTAATGAATTAATTAATTGATTTCACCCTCAGCTTCTTCTTCATCAACCCCACTGCCCCACAGTGCAGAAGGAGCTCTGTTGCAGTTCCAGTCTCCCTCCAAGCCCTGTTCTATTTAAAGGCAGACAAGGTGGATTCAGGTTGAGGGTGGGAATCCCAGCCCTCAGCTCTGGATAACAGCCAGATGGGTCATGGTGCTGCATGCAAAGCTAGAGGGAAGGATGGGAACCAGCACCTTCCAGCATCTCCAGGGCATCTCCAGATGGAAAGTAGGGCTGGGAAGACTGGCACCCTATTGGTGCTTCTGCCTGGATCCGCACAGTGTCTGCTTGTGGACACCACTGGGTCTCCAGACAGCCCTGTTCTTCCCTCACTTCTTAATCTGAGCTACCCTCTGAGATAACAGATGATGCCCCACAAATAGGGCAGACTTGCACACCTAACCTGGTACATGCCCAGGCCATGAATACTGAAGCTGAAGTGATCCATCAGCATCTAAAAAGAACGGGTCCTGCTCTCATTTACAGGGAAACAGCTCCTCCTTGAGTCAATGCATCTCAGGGCACTTCGTGCAGGCTCCCAGGCTGGGATAGGCAAGCAACTAAATAGCTGAGGAAAAAGCCTGTGGGACTGGGGTCACCACAGAGGTATCACAAATAATCACCATAGAGATTATTCCCATACCCTGGAAAGCAAGTCACATGCTACTGAAGGACTCATACAGAGTATAAGGAGCAAAAGCTTCTGTGAGGGGTGTTCCAGGAATTACATCCTCATAGATTTTAACCACGGGTCCAAAGTGACTCTTCTGTGCCTTTGAGCAAGCGATGTGGCTTCTGCCTTTCCTCAGTTTCCCTAAAGTGTGCTCCAGCTCAAAGCAAGCTCCCTACTCCTTGCTAAAATACACATTTTCAAGTATTCCTCCTCTTCCAGAGGACATTTATCTATTTGAAATAATGGTATAATAAAAGCAAAGAATAGAATGTTTTACGTTATTTTCTCAAGGGAAAGCTTTGAACACCTGAAGATTCAAAATGCTGTTCCACCTTTGTTGAGGGGTTTAAGATCCTTTATCTTGATTAGTGGGAACAGACATTTCATAGAATTTCATATGTTGTGGAATTTGAAATATTTTATCTCAATTTGAAGATAAAATCAGATGATAAAATACAGGAGCAGGACACAGGAGGAAGGGGCTTTGATTGAAGCAGCTGTTCCACAGCGTAAAGACAGAAGGCAGCAGATATTAAACTACTTTTGGATCACCCAAGAAAAGCAGCAATCACATTCTGGTAACAAAGAAGGAATCTCTTACCCCTTTCTGAAGATCAGACCTCATCAAACACTCCAAAGAAGGCATTTTCCAAGTAGAGATGCTACTCTTACAGCTACCAGCCCTCACATAAGGTTGGGGAAGGGGGGGAATGGTGTACCCTGGGTCCACCCCTTCCAATGGCACAGGTGAATTGCTCCCACCTGTGCTCCCAGGGCTGGCTACAGCCCTTCACCAAGTGCTCAATCATTGCTTCAGACTCTGACCTAATGATTCTTATACATACATGCAGCTGTATTCTAGGCACAGAACAGGGATCAAGCCCAAGACATCAAGTGTCAACTGTTGAGAGAGAGATGGATGAGCCTTCCATTGCAATGAAGCTTCAAATACCTTTGGACAATTGATTGCTATATCTCAGATCTGGGCTTTCCTTGCTCATATTTTGCCCTTGTCCTATTCCTGTTCTAAGCTACCTGGATGGGTTATACTGGGAGGAGCTCTACTGTAGCTCCTGCAGATGAAGAATGTTTTGCTCCAATGTACAGCGGGAAGTTTGAAAACAGTAGGTGGGATTTCCTTGAGAAGGAGAGAAAGGGGATGCCAGAACCACCACTAGCCTGCAAACAGCCCCTCTGAACTGTGCTTCCTGATCCTATTCCAGACATGCCATCCTCTGAAGAGCGTGAGTTCAGCATCCTGAGCAGAACCAGCAGCAAAGGCTGTCCTGAGCAGTCTTCACTTCAGCTCAGGAGGAGCACAGTGCTCAGCTGAGCACTGCCAGCCTGCTCTCAACTCCTCCTCGCTCCTTTTTCTGCTGTTTCACTTTGGTGAAAGAGAATTGTTTTGACTGTGTCTTCCTTGTAGACATTAAATACTTTTTAGAGCAAGGTCAGAGTCCCTCGAGCTACAACAGCATGCACAGAGATAACAGTTCAGCCTGGGTTTGCTTCCCTTGTAGCAGGCGAAAGGAGAGAAACCCATGTCACAGGGTTTCACATCTCTCCAGACATCACAACTCAGCACATCCTGCTTTCAAGGGAAGAAGCAGATCTTGCAAGCCCCCATCCTCACACCTGCACACCTGTGGTAAGAGATGTCCAGAGTAAGGCCAGGAGCCAGGCATTTGCTTGCATCATATTTGAGATTCTTTATATGTACTCACACATTTCCAAGGAAAAATAATGCATCCACAGCATCAAGAGAGCACAAAGAGGAGCAGCCTTGGAACAAGAGCAGCTAATGATGTGTGGCAGACAGACAGAGTCAGACAAACAGCAGAGAAGCACCATGCACACTGAGCAGGTTCCTGGTATCTGGTTCATCTCTCCGTGTCACATCTGATGTCTGAATGGACAGAAACCACACGGGTTTGTTTCCAGTGCCACTCCCTGTTAGGTGGGTGACATTTTCAAAGCTCTGGCAAGCAAGGGAGAAAAAGCAGCCCACAAAATGTTGCAACAGTTCCTGACAAATAAAGACATGTAAGCGAGGTGAGGGACAGTGGCAGTGCTGGGAAGCTTGTCTCCTTACTGGGAAGGGTTCACTTTGCTTCCTGCAGTGAGGCACAGCATGGGATCCGAGTGCTCAGGTGCAGATGGGGCATTGGGTTGGCTTGTCCCTTTATCCTGGGGAAAGGAAGCCAGGCTGGCAGCTCTCCCTCACTGGCCCCTTCAATCATCACAAAAGGTTGTTAAGCCTGAAAGGGCATTGGGATGGTTCCCAATGACGTCACTCAGTGCCCATTCTGATTCAGTATATGTGATGGGTGCCATCATCTCTGCTTCAGAGCATCCCAGTCTCCACCCACCGTGCCCACAGCAAGCAGAAGATCCCAGCTGGCTCTTTTCAGGCTTCACCCATTGGCTTTTGAAAGGCACAGCTCCCAGCCAGCCTCTGGCCTGTTCCCACTGCTTCGTGTTACTGCTGATATGGAAATCTGGGCTAGAAAAAGGCTTTCAAAAGCCAATGATAACAGCATAACCCGAGACCAACTCCAAGTAGGAGCCACACAGATCTGGATCATCTCCTCTGATCCACCAGAAAGCAGAGGGAGTCTGTAATCCAACTGATTCCAGCCATTCCCCTCAGCAAGGCCTGAATGTGACAGATGCAAACAGGACATTCCATCAGGTGAGCTAAAAGAGCTGGAAGCAACGACTGCCTGGATTATGGCATACAGCAGCTCTGTGATTTGTACACAGTGAGAAAATTGGACTGGGCTTGCATTCACATCTATAGGTAGCTCAGATTCTTCTGCATCACTCACTTCTGGGAACAGTCAGACAAGATGAGTTTTGCTTGAGCGGCTTATGTTTCCTGAAAGTTTTCTCGACAGAAAACGTGATTCATCAGTTGTGGCTTTTCTGATGAGATAAAAAGTTTACAAACGGAGCTGCTGTCCTAGAAATCTCTTCCCAGCTTGCACTTGTTCTAAAGTCAAAATCAATTAAATGTCTAGCCTAAGCTGCCAGGCACTTTGATTTGGGTTGCTCCCCATTTTTCAATCCCCCAAATGATCTTCATGACACATTTTTGGATTTTTTTCTTTTACTTGAAACTAACAGGAAAAAAAAAAAACAATTGTATGTTTTCCATGGATGATGGGAAACCAACAAGGCTTTTTTTCCAGCAGGTTTAAGTAAAATGTCTCTTAGTTAACACGCAGTGGCAAGGTGAGCGGATATCCCTTGCACACTTTCTCAACATCAGATCCAACCTTGAGGACCACAGATTCTTTTTTCAAGAGTGGAAGAACTTAGCTGCTTTCCTACTCCTACCCCTCCCGTTGCCTCTCTGCCTTTTGGGGTACGGCCAGCACCAGAAGGAGAATGAAATAGAGAGAAAAAAGCTACCTTGTCTCTTGCCAGTGCGGTTGGAAACAGGAGGCACTGGAGATTTCCCAGTGAAGCCAGGCTTTGGAATGTCCCCAGCACACACTGCCAAGGCCAGGGGCTCCAGGGGTTCTGCAAAGGACTGAACTTTAGGGAAATGCTGCTGAACCCAAAGAGTTCAACTGTGCAAGTAAAGAGGGCCTGATAGGGAGCTGAGGGCTGGGGTAAACTTGGCTTGAGCAAAATTTGGTGTGGAAGGTGTATATTTCATGTTCTCATAGCATTCACATCAAAAGCATTTATCTCAGACATCTATTAAATTTGAATAATGAATAATTTTAGGGAAGTCATGGTTATATCTCTGTTCTGAGTTTACAGATTTTGGGGAAGGTGAGGATGAACAGAATGCACTGACCTATGTACCATCACAGAAACACACTGTATTTCACACTGATGCATTCTCAATCTAGATATCCAAAAACTTTCTGAGCCAGACCTGCAACCAACCCAAGAAAACAAACCACTAAGGCTTTAGCAGACTCTGAGCCCTGGCACTGCAGTGCTTCCACGCACCAAGCCACTTGCTGACACAGAGCTCTGGGCAACCACAAACTGAGTGCTGGTGCCAGGTGCACAGTCACAGCACACAAACCCTACAGAGACCAAAGAGGCTGCAGCTAGTTTTATTCCCTGGCACTGTTAGCTAGATCAGGGAGTTAGCAGAAGTTTGGGTTTTGGCATTTGTTGCTGCTGGCAGCTCCCTCTGCATTTCTAATCACGGTCCATCCGAGTCTTTGCCCAGCCCAGCTCTGAAGCCACCTCCAGCTTGGAGTCAGCTGGGACTCAAACTCACCGCGATGCGGAGCCCAACGTGTGCCTTGACGGTGTATCTCCTGCCTCGCGTCATCACAGTGATGGCTGCACATGGCCTTATCTCAGGATGACAAATGCAGCCGTGCCTGCAGTGCCTCCACAGCCCCGATGTGGTCACAGCCACCCTTTGCCAAGGACAGCCCAGCAGACGCCTGGCTGCCAGCTGCTGCCCTCCCTGCACTAGGATGCTCCCTTGCAGCCCCTACCTGTGGCCATGGCAACAAACAGAAGGCCTGCTCACCAGGCACACTCCATCCTATTGATTCCTTGGGAGATTTATGGCAGAGACCTGATCTCAGTGAAGGAGCTAAATCCAATTCACTATGGAATTACAAGCCTGTCCGATCAATAATCTATTTATCTCCTTCACTTTGCCATCTTTAAACACTCCAGTCCTGTCAAAAGAAATTGAAAGCTTTTTAAAAATGAAATTATCGAACTCTGGAATGGCTCTGCTAGGGCTTCTGGAAAGGATCTGGAAACCAGGATGGGACCAGCTTAGGATCCAGCATTTAGGATAGATATGTCACAGCTCCATAACTCAGCACCTGGACAGGGCAGGGGGGTGTTGCCACTCAACATAGTGAGAAAGGCTCTTATACGTACATGCAGATATACAGAGCTAAGGGAAAACCGAGGTGTGAAGCGTTAACCCCAATGGAAAATGCACTGCTGAGGTCCCTGCGAGCTGTAAACTGCATTTGTTCATGACTTGAGCAGATCATGAAGTTTTATTTAAGCAGCACATGGCTCTTCAGCAGCAGTCATTATATTTCCCTAGGGCAGAGGTGTGTTGCATCCCAGAAATAATGTTATTTTTCAGCTCTCATGCAGCACTTCTAATTAATAGACAGTAAAGCAGCTCACATGGAAGAAAACCGAGACATGGAGTGGGAGCAGGGCTAGCTGATAGCAAACCAGCAGCAGGAGCAGAACCTCCACCCCTTCGAAGAAGAGCAGTTGCCATCCTTTTTCAATCCTCATGGCTGGTTTTGTCTACCAGATGCAAGCTTGGACAAACACAGGGGGACTACGGGGTCAATTCACACACGTGAACTGCTTTTGTAACATTCTTTGTCAAGGAAATATCCACATACACACTTAAGTCTATGTTTCTCTAGACCAGCTCCTAAACGGAGTAGGTCATTCCAACTCTTACCTGCAATCCCGGTGGGATTTAGCCATATATTCTGTTGGTCAAAAGACAAAATATTTTCTTGGTTGCACAGAATTGGGGAATCTCAATTACAATTTTTCTGCAGGAACAATTGTGCTGCAGGAGTGATGTGCAGACCTATCTATTTGGGGAGGTTAAAATCCCACTGGCACCAATGGTGCTGCACTGGAACCTGTGTGGGATTTCAGCCCCATGTATGATTTTGCCTGCAGGATATTTGCTCCCCACGTTGTTCCATTTTTAACAGCTTCATGTACCTGAACTAGTTTTCTGCACCCAAAACTCCAGAGCTGAAGCTGGAAGGGGCTAAATTTCTCTGGAGATGGAGAGGGGCCAGTTCCTCTCCCTTCAGAGGTTAATGAATGGAGTCATTAGGATAATTAATGTTTTGCTGATGAATTAATCACCCTCGCAAGCAGTTTCTCTCTGCAGAGAGCCAAAGCCCTCTCGAGATCCAGCACGTCCCTCACTAAGGTAGTTCCCTCGCTCTGATAGCTGCCCATTTCGGAGCACTTTCCCTGCATCTGCCTTTCTGCAGGGGCTGCTGTCTGAGAGGGACATCCTCAAGATCACAGGCTGCCAGGGTAAAGATGAACTAACAGCCCCTGTCCTCAACCCGCTGCTACCCAGCAAACCCACACAGTCCCTGCAGTGAGCCCTCTTATCTTCTGAAGAACCACCTCCCCACACCTTCAATTCCTTCTCCTTGATGCCTTCTCCATTCCCCAGTATTACCCCAGCCCTGACCCCAGCTCTGTGTATTGATCCCAAGCACAATCTTTTCCAGGTCCTCTTTCTAAAAAGCATTACTGGAGCACTTCACTAAAGAGCAAATGCCCTTGTTGTTTCCTTGTTATTGCCAATGTGAGAAAGAGTGTGGTGACCATGCCAAGAAAATCACTAACCTTTCTGTGGCAGTTTATCCAGCGCAGTGAAACACTGAAAAGAGCTGCTGTCACACCACAACTTTCTCCCTTGACTGCAGGCACATTTGAACTGTGATTTCCAGGGGACGGGAAGCTGAGAGTGGTTTCACAACATTGTTCCTTAAAATAATCCCTGTAAAGTCAACAGGGCTCCTTGAGCAGCACTCAGAGTCACAGCCGTGGCTGCGGGCAGAGGACGTGGATGGGAGAAGGTTAAGAAATGCACCTCTCCTCATTAGGGTAAATTTAGCACCCGTTAAGATCATAGATTGCCATTATGTTTTAACAGGAGGAAACAGGAGGTAAGGAACTTATCACTGAGCATTTTTGGCAAAGGATTTTGTATAGATACCTCAGATACGATGAAGATATCCTGTAGGAAGTATGCAAGGTCTTGGGTTTTCTGACTAGCTCTTATCAGAAGGAGAAAGCAGAATCGAAAACTTGACCTTTTTAGTGGAAAATGAATACTACAACATTTTGCTGTTTCTCAGGGGTGAAAAAAAGGCAAAGTAATTTAGAAATCTTGAAGCGTGGGAAAATAGGAATGCCATCCCATGGCCCACACATCTCAGAACGGTGCCTTTTCAGGTCAGCTTCCCCTATGACTGACCCCGAGTGTCCAGCCCTGCCTGCAGAGCCCAGGCTGCAGTCTCACATCCCATTCCCCCTCCTGCTGCCACATCTCCTGACTTGTTTATGACGGCCCCTCGGACGGCCATCCATCGGACAGCCATCCATCTCGAGGTGCCCTTTCTTCTTGTAGGCTCAAATGCTCCCTGTGATTTATGGCCCAGCTGCCCCCCAAACACATCTCCGGCATGTTATATGGTGCTGGCGTAATGCTAACTCTTAAACCACAGAGGAAGCAAACACTGCTAATTTATGCCTGGCTTTTTCCTTTTCTTTTTTTTTTCTTTTTTTTATTCCCCGGCATAATTCTGTTTTTAATGTTCCATCTACACCACATCAATATCCTTTCACCACTAGCGAGTAAAAACAAAAAATAAATATTTCATTTCCCATTCTTTCCCTCTTAAAAGGTTTCGCTTACACCAGCTCACCCGGCATGGCCCGAGGTTAGACAAATAGGAAGTGACTGTGTGGTCTGCCACAAGGGTGCTTTATGGGAAGGGCACTGCCCACACGTGTCAGCTTGCTGGGATAGCTGCTGTCTGTCGGTGCATGAATATAATGAATGCAAACATCTCCTGCATCAGGCTAAATTACTAGCCTGAGCTAATACAAGGGTCTAATACATCGCTCATTTATCAGTCTGGTATTACTATTTACTTCATGTAGCTATATTCAGAAAGCACATCAAAGTGCTCCGGGAAAGGAGGGAAAAAAAGAGGGAGGGAGGAAGAAGGGTAACAAACCATTAAGCAGAAATATTAAAAGGCTAAGACAAATCTCTGGGCAGGGGCACTGACAAAATGACTTGGCAGCTGGAGAGACACGCATCCTGCTGTCTCTAGGACATCTGCACAAGCTTCATCTCACTGAACGGCATCTGGATCCTTCCTTGGGTTCTGGAAGCCCAGCACCATTCCTCACCAAAGCACAAACCCTGCGTGGCCTTCACATCTCCCCAGAACTGTGGGTAAGGTAAAATCGCTTTCCCCTCCCCATGTTTTAAGAGGAGAGGACAGAAAGACAGCAACCCTGCTAAAATCTCAGCTGTACCCAGGCCTCCAGAACGCTCTGGCTCCTCATCTGAAAACACAAGAAAAGCAATTCATGATCCAGCCCAGGGGCTGCACTGGTCCTCAGTTTGGGAAAAGATGTGAGGTCACCAGGCAGACCCTATACAGACCTCATGCAGACCCTATACAGACCTCATGCAGACCCTATACAGACCTCATACAGGCCCTATACAGACGAGCCCTTCATGCACACATAACCTATTGATTTCAAAGCTTTAGTGACTGTGCGGGAGGTATCTGTAAGGGCCATGCATTTCTAGCCTGCTGCTCCCTGTTTGCTCCCTAGCAGCCTGTCTCCTCAACGGCCTCCATACAGTCCCTGCAGAACGCCATCCCATGCAGTTCATCCAGCTGGGGGAACACACGACGGAGAAGGCATGCAGAGAGCCTTCCCTACAGCACTGCCTGACTGCAGTCACATCTACCACGTGCATGCAGAGCACACCTCGCTGCCCAGCATCCTGCAACACCTTCGCCTCGCTTCACTTCCAGTGTCCCAGTGTGTGTCACCCAGCGCTGAGCGATGCTGAAGGGAGGACATTGGTACAAGGACTTCAGATTCCTCCCTTCCCAGATAAGCAAGGAGCAGCAGTCAGAGCCTCTGCTGAAAGTCAGGTTTCTGTCCTGCAGCTACTTGAGATCAGTTTGTTTTACTCCAAAAAGATCTGCTGCAAGACAAATAGCTCTCTCAAGACGATTGAAGTAGGTCACATTAGACAGAGTTCTGGAGAACCTGTCTGACACTTTCCCATCAGCATTAAGCACTGCTATGCCTTTCTTTCCTCTTCCTCCCTCTCTCCCACATCCCTCCTCTCCTTTCACTGCAGAAAGTCTGTGAAAAGGGAGCTCTGTGAAGGGGAAACAGCTCAAGCAAAATCTGTTCTCTGCTTTGGCAAGTGGAAGAATCAATGCTAACACAGCCTATGCGTGCAGACAATGGCTTACGTTGGCTCAGATGGGCTAAATCATGATGGGGTTGAACAGAGGAAGGCTGTGCTGTGCAAGGAGGGAGCCCTGCCAAGAGTCAACAATAATAGAAGGACTACAGCAAAAGGTCAGGCATCATTTAAATGACAGGCATCTGCAGCAACCTGAGGGATTGCATTCGCTGTTCTCTAGGCAGATACAGCAGGTCCTCTGCTTCCTACGCCCTGGGGACATCCCAGCTGCCGTCCCTCATGGAGGGGTAGCCTCATCATCCCCAAGTGCCCAATGAACCCTGTGCAAATGCAACCCAGCCCCCTGACCCTGCATTGCTTTTCCATTGCGCTTCCATCTTCCATTGAGCAGCACCTCTGAGCAGCACTGCAGGGATGTGGCTGCCACCAGCTAGCTGCAGAGACAAGATGGATGTCAGGGAACTCCAGTGACTGTTTTAGCTTGTATATTAGCAGCAAGCAGCCCTCAGCTCACATGATCTGATAATAAACTCTAAATATCAGACACTGAACTGGCCCAGACATCAAGTTTTAATGAGCAAAGCCTTTTGCCTAGTAAGAGACAACAGGAGATATATATATCTTTGGCTCTTTGCTCTTCACTGGGTGCTCTGCAGAGCAGATGAGAGGGATCTGCCTTCTCCTCCCTGCCAGAACTCTGTGGCTGTAGCTCAGTGCAATCCTAGAGAGCGTCCTCCCTGCCTGATACACAGGGGGTCATTGCTACTACATTTAAAGGCTTAAACAGAGCAACAGAAAAAAATCAAAGCCAGAGCCAGCAGCAGCCAGCAAATGCCCTCATCTTCACAGCCAGACCGGTAGCAAAACAAGATGAGGATCTCATGGTCACACGCCTGCAGCAAGGAGAGCAGCCACAGTGCAGCTCCTGCTTACAGCACCCAGCTGAGCCCACCTGCAGGCTGCATGAGCACCTGAGCAAAAGCAACTGGAATTATCCTAATGAGGAACAAAATGAATTCAGTGGTTTAAGGCTGTCTGTGTTTTGCAGGAATCTTGGGCTGGATGTTTAGGGAGCTTCTGTCTCTCACAGATGAGCTGCACGGATTGCCAAATGTATGTCCTCTCAGAGGAAAAAATTGTTTCTATTACAAACCTACAGGAGTTTCTTCCGTTTTACAAATTCCCTTTCTAAATGGAAGTACTTCAGAGGAAAAGAAATTGCTTCAAAAAATCCTAAAAAAAACCCAATAAAATAAAATTTAAAAAAAAGGAAAACGCAGAAAATGTTTTGATTTGATTGATCCATCCAGCAGTGGCTCAGGGTAAGGAAAATATGATGGATGCTCCTTTTGCAGCGTGCTGCTCTGATTGGCTTCAAACAAGGCACTCTTGTCACCCACAGCCCTCCTCACTGTGAATCCATAGAGCTCTATGGATGCAGCCAAAGGGCCCTGATGTTGGCCTCCTACTATAGAAGGAAAACATTTTCTTGCCCAGGACTGTTTCCATAAGTATGATTGGATTTAGATTCAGAATAGCAGTAATGCGATGTAGAGAAGATTTAAGGAGTCTTTCCAACAGTGTTCAGCATTAACTCTGGCTGTTATCAACACCGCTTCTTGTGGGGGCAGATCAGGAGCAGCCACACAAGGAGGAACCATGGAGATTCAGGTTTCCCAGCATCCAGGCTCCCCTGACCATCTGGGGTGACCCACTGAACCTGCTGCTGTTTCTGAAGGTATTACTTATATTCCTTTCCCATGTGAAAGAGTTCTGCCCCAGCACAACCACAACCCCCCAAACCCAGCAGCATCTCCTCACTTGACTTCATGCTTCAGGGCAAACTCTGGAAAAGGGAAGAGTTGGTCCTCAAACTAAGCTAAGAATAAGCTGATGCACACATCTGATGTCACTATATGGTATAAACTGTAAATTCACCTGAAGTTTTAGGATTCTTACTAGGCACTTGGAAGGATTTTTCTGTCACTGGGGGAACAAAAGCTTCTTCCAGCTGTATTCAGGCAGTGCAAACTTTCTTTCTGAATTCCCTTTCCAGGAGGATGTGGGCACTGAAGGGTATTACAGGTTGCTTTTTGGCTCTGCAGGGCTGAACAAAGGGCAGGAGATAGAAAAAATACTCAGCCACATCCCCAGATGAGAAATATGCTTGGCTCCAGCTGGAGGCTCTGCCACTCAGGCCCATCCGTGTCACCGAGTATAAGTAGCTTGTTGGAATCCTAATCCAGAAAAACCGAGAGCCTGAGCTAATGGCTAAATAATCCCCACATTAAAACCTTCCACAAAGCTAAACGAGAGAACTCAGTTTCCAAATGCCTCCAATTAACTGAAACATTAAGGTCAGCACCCGGGGTGAAGGCAGTGAGGAGAGCAGGCTGAGATGAGCTGCATTTCTGAGGCAGCATCGCCGATCCTCTCTCGTCCCTGGCAGTGTTAAACACTGTCACAGCATTACTGAAATGTGGTCCTTATTGGTTCATTTTTATCTCTGTGCATCTGTTTTCATTAGGACATAGATGGCTATTTGATGGCGGCTTGGGCTGCGTGGGAAGGGGTGGGTTTTTTGCTTCTTTTCCCTTTTTGCACGCCTCCTTCCCCCACCTAAGACCAGAGGGTAATCTGTGTACTGGCTGAAATAAAACCCACTTAACGATGCCATGGCTAAAGCCTGTGGACATCAGTGCAGTTTTAATGAAATTTCTCTGCCTGAAACACATTAGTAGGCAAGAGCTGAGACTGGAAAAAGATGAGGCTGCGAAATAGCTGCCAGAGCTGCAGCCAGAATGGCAGAGCACGAGTCACACAATAGAACAATAAGGACACACTGCACTACTCTCTGCCCCACAAACCCACCCTCAAGCCCCCACCAATTCCCAGTGCTCCCATGGAGCTGGAGAGCCTCTCCCAAAAGCCCACAGCCTTCTGTCTGTGTGCCCACAGCTGGCAGCAAGGCCGAGCTCCTGTGCTCGTGGTTATTTGGTCAGTCAAATCATCTGAGCTCTGCCAAATCAGGCTTATTCCAAGTGAAGGCTAGCTTACTTTTCCGTGATTTCCATTCGGATTTCATTCTGTTTCTTTGGTCCCCTTCACACTCAGTACCTGGAGGGTATTTGTGCCCCTGGGTAGTGGTCAGACTGGGGGAAGCCTTCAGGCTGCTTGAATTTCTCCCTGTCCTAGCTCTGCTCAGACCTCGGTGCCTAGGAATGTGCTCAGCAGTGGGTGACCCTGCGCCATGCAGCAGGTGACTGCTTTCAGGTCATCTCTCACATGCAGATGGGTGCTGAGCTGACAGGGGAGGGCACAGTGTGGGGAAACCACTGTGCTGCAAAGACAGCTTCATCAACTGGGATCCAGTTGGAAGCTTTTGCCTGAAAATGCTTTATTTTCCCATATTTACACAGTCTCTCTGGAAGTTTCCCTCTTAAAACGCAACAAACGTAGCACTAACCTTCACATCTATCGCATTAAAAAAAAAGTGGGATGAATAATCATCAATACTACGGCAAGACTGGCTCTATGTCTCTCCTAACTCCACTAGGATTTCACTCTGACTCCCAGAAGATGAGCGTCTGACTTTTCTGCTGTGCCTTTTCCATTGCATTACAGTCTGTGATCATGTCTGCCTTCTTAACAGCTTTGTCAGGAGATCCTTTCTCCTCAAACCTTGTTAGCAATAATAAAGATAAAATAAGTTATAAATATATCTGTGGTTTCCCTTTTGCTGAGTTGTAATTTGACTAATACATTAAATTAATTTAATTTGAAAACTAATTATTATTTGGTTAGAAGTAGATTGAAAGAAGTTTAGTTGAAAATGGACTTTTCATGGAAAGAAGAGATACCAATTCTTGGAAATAAACGAAATGTGGGAAATGAGATGAGTGACATTTCGAAAATCCTTTCTCATTAACCGGCTTTGGCTTTCAGTGTGTGTCATTTTTATCCTGATTTGTAAAGCTAATATTTCTGTCCTTCACGTATGTTGGGCCGACAAATCCACGAAGCTGGAAAACGTCGGTGATCGAGCTATGAAAGCAGGCAGATCTCACTATAAAGGTAATGGTCCCTTTTCAAGATTGGCATTTCAGCTTTAGCACTTTCTCCTATGGATTCCAAAACCACATCCAGGAAAAGCTCCTGCTGCCACTGCACGGTTTTACTGACATCCTGTGATCTACACAGAGAGTGTGCTTTGGTTCTGTTTTCATTTGTTAATTGACTCCCCTCTCACTTAAGATAGGAACTGGGAGCAGTCCATGATAAATGGGTTGCACAGTTTGTTTTGTTGCAGTGCAGCTTCTGTGGAATAACTGCAAATTCCTCACCACTCCCAACAACAGTACTGCCCTAGGAAAAAGGGAGTTGGACTTTGGGACTCCCTTCCTCTCCATCAGTGGAACAATACGGTTTTTAACTCAGTATCTAACGTAATATGAACGAATGCTACGTGGAGCACAGATCAGAAGGCACAACTCCCTTTCCCCGCATAGCTCACAGAAGTTTGGTCTTTGTGAGGGCTCAGCAATTCCCCAGCTCCTGCACTGTGCAGCAGGGCTGGTGTCTTCACCCCTCTTTTTGCCTTGGACATCCCTGCCCAGTCTGACTGATGGGATTGCAGCTCTTCCTTCCCTGGGGAACCCTTCCCCACAGCTGCAAACGAGAGGATGGAACCTTGTGTAGGTTTTCAAAGAAAAACCCTTCAGGAGTGGTCTTTGGACTTTCTACAACCTTAATTAGGAATACATGGTTTTTAGCATTCAGCACGTTTCCTGTTTCAGCACTGAGATTTTAGATCCACCTTCTAAAGCATGTAGCTCATTTCAGGCACTTAAAAAGAAGGCAAAACTGTGCCTAACTATGTCCTTTATTGGATCTGGCCCTCAAAAAAGCAGAAGGTGTTGGCAAACTCTGCTGCAAATCCATATGGTTGCTCTGTGGCTCCCTTTGCTCTTTAAAGGGGAAGGAAGACATGCTCTCACTCTCATCCAGACAGGCTTTGCTGCCAGGCTCTGATCTTCCAAATAATCACCTCTACAAAGAGGCAAAGAGACCTTTAACAAGAGCTGGCTTGTCCCCTTTGCTGCTTCTCCAGCCAGCATTTCTTCAGTGTCAGATGCAGAGTATCTCTGCATCTTTCCATCTCTCTGAGTATAATCTGCATCTTGCTCAGTCCCCATCTCCCCCAACCCCTCTCCTACCTCTCCACCAAGCCTGTTCCATCCAACATCCTTTCAGAAAGGAGGATTTCTTCTGTACAGTCCATGCCAACTCAGATTGTCCCTACACAAAAAGACAACTAAGAAGGAAGACAACTATTTCTTCAGTGGGAAATGAAGACCACAGCTCTCAGCTTTATTTGGGAGGGGGAGGGGGGTCAGCAGTGCAAAGGCACAAAGCTCTAATCTTAGAGCTCCAGCCCCAAAGGCCATGGCACTGCCATTTTACCCCATTCCTATCTCACCAATTAACTCCTTCCGTATCCTAAAGCTTCAGACACATTCAGCTTTTTATTTTACTACACGTTTTTCTAATTCCACCAAATTCTAACACAGGCATATTGCATGGGAAATTAAGTTTTCCCCCTATTCTGTGCATGTTTCTAACTCCAGTGTACTCTCTTCTAGAGCTCTTTAAAGAAAAAAGTCAAAATAATACCAAAAAATTCCTCTCCAAAATATTTTGCAGAAACAAAGAAGAGAAATGCCTTGTTACTTCCACCAACAATTGCACTGCACGGGATTGATGGGGAGAGGATGCAGTGCTTTAAATCCCTAAGGGATGCTTGATATGCCAGTATATGCTAGGCAGAAGCACTGTAAGTGGTGCTGGGAACAGGACAGAGGTTCCTGCATGCAGGAGGTGGCCTCAAGTCACTGTTCTGGCTTTCTGTCATCAACAGGAAAGGAGCTCAGATCATGCTCAGCATATATCACTCTGCTCTGAACTTACACCAGTGTAAATCTGCAGGCACTGAAGAAAAAAGGAAGAGACACTTGCCTGCAAACACCTTCACTGCATCCCTTGAAGCTCAGATGAAGGTGGAAGAGCTTTGGAAAGTGCCATCTGGCTGGTGAGTGATCTGGCACTGCACAGAGAACTGGCTCCTGCTTGAGTTGGCATTTAAATTCAGAAGAAACTTGGGCAAAGGCTGAGGCACTGCCTCCTCCATCCTCCAGCCCAGAGAAGGGTTTTGGCCCTGAAATGGGTTTCTCCCTCAGAGCTTCAGCAGCAGCAGAGGCTGTGTTTTATCGGTGATCACAGATGCTGGCTGCAGACACATGAACCACCCCCAGCAGCTCATCCTGGGCTGAGAACCTTCTCCCTTTCTTGTGGGGTTTTGCCATCCCTTTGCTCTCTCTAGGAAGGACCAAAGGACCAAACCAGGAGGACCAAACATAGGGAGACTTTTCTCTTGTCATATTGGTATATTTTATTTTTAAGTCAGTCTAAAAAGTTTTCTTTCAGTTTTTTACCATCCCTTTTGGTTTTGAACATAATGAAGTTACAATCTGAAACAAGTCAAAATTAAAAAGAAAACAGGACTTTATTGGGCTCCTCTTAAAGATGCCACAATATTTAGAGTTGCTAAAATGAGAAAAAATTGTCCCTTTCGTTTTTTGCTTTTTTTTCTCCTCACAGCCTGTTTCAAAGAATCAGCATTTTCTGACAAACAGTGGTTTGATGAATATTTTCTGATCATCGCCATTACTGAGCACACAGAGCATCGTCCCTCTAATGCCCCACTTCTTGGGGAGCTGCAAGTCGCTCCTGCCCAGAAATAGGCACCGACTGAGGCTTCAGGCTGGAGCTGTTCTTCCTTCATGTCACACAGAACAAGGCTCAGAGAAACTAAATTATCCTCTATCCTAAATTAAAGATCAGAAGTCATATATGTGCCGTCACGATGAGGTCTAAATAATTCAGACAGATGTGTACTGTCAGAGTACTAAGCAGTATTATAAAAATTTCTACTTTCCCTCGCCTCAAACATTATTTTAATATATACGCTTTATGAATGGGGGCAGTTCTGTTCCTGAAAGCCCAGCAGCAACGGGGCTCTGCTGGCAAGAGCATGGACACGATGAGGCTTCTCTGAAACAAAGGATAGTCCTGTCCTGACAACGTGAGACCCATTCCACCACCTGGAAGACAGGCATGGCAGCAAAGTACAGATATGCCATAGAAATTTCTAGCTTAAGCTTTAATTCTCCTCTTTCGGGGTCTCAGTTAACTGCTTGAGCTCGGAGTGCCTCAAAGCATGTGGCTCCTGAAGGAGAATCAGATCTTGCTGTCCATTTTAAAGCATTGTTGTGTTAAAAGGAACAGCATCAAAGCCTGGAAGCAGCCTCACTCCCCTGCCCAGGCCCTGCCTTTGCGAGAGGCAGCGGCTGGCAGAAGATGGAGCCAAGCTGCAAAATGAGCATCTCCATGGAGATAAGCTGAGAGCACAAGAAGGTCAGAGCCGAAGCATCAGGAGCAGCAAAGGAGTTCTTCAAACTTCATTTCCTTCCACAGCAATCACTTGATGGAGATTTGTTGAACGTGACACCTGGCTGCCTCGCATTGCAGACTCAGATGCGGAGACAAAAGAGGAAGCTAATTGTTTCCAATGTATTTGAGTTTAATACATTAAGTGCATTTTTAATTAGGGCTCTAAAGGGGAAGGGAATCAATTACCTCTTGCAGAGGCAGATGCCAGTGGCAGGTGATGCTGTGCAGAGAAGAGGAATTGCAGCAGGATGCTGGTGCTCCCTGAGGACAGGGCCCGTGCCCTTGTGGTGCCCACACCTCAGCACTCCTGATGGCTCCAAGAGGCACAGGGAACTCATCCAAGAGGACACGGTCAGAAGAAGATGCTGCTGAACCACCCCACTGTGGAGATGTCCTTGTGCCTGAGTGTCTCTATGAAGGCAGCGTCTGCTCTGCAGGCCCTGAGGTGGGGATGAAGACCTCCAACAGAAGACACCAAGGGCATCCTTCCCCACTACTGCGGTGAGAACTAAGCCACTCGTTTCTTGTTTGAACAACAATGGGAAAGTCTAAAATGTATTGCTTGACTGGTGCTTGGTGGCCTGCTCTGGGGGAGAGAAAACCAAAGGACGATGGCTGATCCTGATCTCCAGGGAATTTTGTGCTCCCATCCCAGGGAGCTGGCACTGAGGGGACACCAGGGAGTAAGCGCAGAGCCCCACGGCTCACTAGGAAGCAAGTCCCTGTTGCATACTGCTGAAACACAGGCATATATGGTGTGAAGCTGGTCTTGCTAAAAAGTCATATTCAAATTGTTCTGCAGACTGAAGCTCGGGTCTCCAAGGAGCTCAATTTCATGCCTTTAATGAGAATTGTATTTCCTAAAGGAAGAAGCCAAAATCCTTCAGTTCAGTGTAATGCACTGCAACAGCAGGCAGGTTTCAGGATCCTGCTTTCTCAGTATCCCCACATTCAGTTTTTGCTAGGCAAAAATCCCACTTCACATCTTTCAGTAGGACACTTTGGAATGTGTTGAATTAATTCCCTGAGGTTATGAGTGATTTCAGGTCTATGGCTGAAGTCCATCCCACAGAGATTTCTTTGCAGGACCCTGGAAGACCAATTCAGCTGGCTAAGAGGAAAATTAACAGCACCACCCGAGAGACCCCAGAGCATCCAAAACATCTGCGTGGGGTTGGCAGGAGCAGCAGAAGACAACGGGAGGCTGGAATCCTGGCAGCTAGCTGGGTTGCTTGATGCTTTCTCTGTACATACCGGATACCTCTTTCTCAACTACAGAAAGCAGGTAGTGCTTGGCAAGTTTAACATGTGTTTGATGCAAAGTCTAGCTCAGCTGTAACATAAGACAAGGCCTTCAAGCTGTACAATGCTATGCTTCAGCAGGTCTGAGGACAGAAATTAGCTCCTAAAAATAATTCAGAATGTTTTGATAGTGAGGCTGGAGTTAGTATGAGGAAGACAGGAGTGAGTGTGAAGCCAGGAAGAGTAAAACACAAACAGTAACCATTAAAATGAAATGGTGTGTACAGACTGAGTGCTAAAGAAATTAATCCAATGGTTAAAATCACCTTACATGTGTAAGACGGAGAGCAGAACTTTATTGCCTGGAAGAATGCATTTTTTCTCTTTGCCCTTCTTTCTCTTTCTGTCTATTCTATTTCTTCATATTTTCTCAATGAATCTCTGGAAGATGCTGTTTATAGACAAAATGGAGCATGCTTCATGAAAGATTTATTAATCAGAACTGCCAAATTCATAATTACTTTCTGGGCACTGAAATTGTTTGGCCTTATCAAATAAATGAGAATAACCAGTGATTATTGTTTTTGGAGAAAGCAGTGGCTGGTAATAAGGAAGAAACATGCACATATGAGAAAGAGAAAGATAATATAAATGGACAGAGATGTGTCCATATAGTTGTCTGAGTGGTCAAATGACTCATCTGTCCTAAAAAAGAAACATAATTTCCATATTACGAGGCAGTGAAGCAAGGCAGTAGTGCTTTCACCCTAACAGATAGATGGACCTCATTTGTTCCCCTGATCCTCTTCTGCTGCTGCACAGATTTATGGTCCAGAAGCATCTGGCTTTTCCCTTTATTTTTAAGTTTATAAATAAGAACACTCTACCTCCATAGAAATTAGTGGCATTTAATGCCACCAAACCTGGAAAAAAAAACCCTTTAACTTCCAAAGTTCTTCTACCTCCGGCCACAGACAGAATGGCCACATCTGATGCTTACGTACAACCCTGCAGCAAATTTTGTCCTGTGCAGAGGCTTATTAAGCAGATGGGTCCTGAAGTTTCTGGTATATTATAGAACATATCGGCTTCCCATTAGAAAAAATCCACCATATGCAGGTGCTTTTGAAAACACAACCAGCTGCCCAGAAACTGGGAAAACTTGGCACACCCAGCTAGGAGTGAAAAAAAGCATCGTGGCCTTCAAAAAACAAAGCTGTTTGTGCCCACCTGCTCTCTAAGCATGGAAAAGCACATCTTTCTTCATGGACAGGACTTCAGGTGCTCTTCAAAATGTTTCCTGGACTTGCCCAAAGTTGCTCAGTGCGTAATGAGCCGCTGCCCTCAGCCCTGCAGCTCTCTCCCAGCCCGATAACTTGGGGACTCCTCTCTTGTCCTCTTCCCAACTCATACAGATTTTCTCCTCCTCTCCTCCTGTGATGATTTATGGGGGGAAAAAATAATTCTAAAATGAATAATTGATATTCTTTCAAAGCTATCTCCTTTACTCTACTTGTTCTCTTAATTTACTTGGTTTATACCAACTGATGACAGAAGCCTATTGTTTTGCTGAAACATTAACTTCGCAAAGTCATTCCGCTCCCATCTGCAGCACTAAAATTAATGATTCCCTCTGCAACATCTGTTTAATTAACTATCGGCACCATAGAAGAGGCATCCAAATACCCCAGCGACTAAATCAGCCTCAAATTAGGGAAATACGATGTTAAATTGTATCAGAGAGAAGCAGAGATTATCCTTTTGAGCACTGACATTCATTAGCTACCAGCCACCCCATGTATCTTCATAATGAAAAAGTGTCAGCAGCTCTTCACCGTAAAGTTTTCATTTAAGGGCTGCTGCTCCTTTAGCCACAGTGATTGGAAAGAGAAGGAAGTGGAGGGATGTGAGCAAGCTTCAGCCAGCGTTCCATCATCCTTGCTGATGGATCTGCTGCTGGGAAGAGAAGTAAAATAACATAGTGCTGCCATTGGGTGCTCCCTGCATTGCCATCATGCCTGCTTTCCAAAACAACCCAACTTTTTTGGCAAAGAGAGCAAGACTCGCTGCAAAAGCTGCCACTGAGGTAGGGTACAGCTGGGGGCACCTCCACAGGGCTCCCAGTTGCTCTGTAAGAAAGGAATGGGAGGCGGCAGCTTGAGGAGGGGAGGGAAGGTTTGGGTCTCCAGCGAGGTCTCTGGGAGTATTGAAAAGTCTCCAGTGTCACACAAGCAACAAACAAAACAAGGGGTCCATTTTAAGGGTTTTTAAACTTTTTTCCTCTACTTCAAACTCCTCTTTTTTTGTTGCTGTGACAACAAACGCGACGTGAAATTGCAAGTCTGCAAAATGCAAGAAGGCAGCAAGCATCCCAAAAGCACAGCTGGGTGAAGGAAAGGAAGCAGCAGAACAGGGTGGGGAGACAGGCAGGGCTGGAGGACATCAGGAAAGCAAAGGTGAAGCAGCTTGGGATCCCATCACACAGTTCTGCTCATGAAAATACACACTGCTATCCCGGCAGTCTGCTAGCTCTGCTAGCTATCTGGACATGCTACCTCATATGAACTTTCTCCAAAAAGAGAACTCTCTGGGAATTTTAGTTCAGCCACTTCATATACAGCTGGGAGAGCGTTAGGTTGTTCACTTTGAGGAATGAGCTTGAACTCCTGCAAGTACTGAAATAACTCTAATGCATGAGCTTAGGTCAGGAAAGTGCATCCCCGGAGTCCTCAGGAGTGAGATTTTTCAAAAGCATTTCCAGCCTGAGGCTCAGTGCCCGCAAGGGCTGGGCTTTCATTGGAGTTCAGTTCCTATTTAGGCTGCTAATTAATCTCTACAAATACCTCAAAGCATCTAAACTGCATCTGCAGCTGTGATGTCGCCCTGAAGAATGGATATCGTTAAATGAAAACTTCACAGTTTAAAAATCCATTTCCTCTCTCTTTGGAATCATATCTGCTGGCTTCCTTGGCAAATCAGATCTGGCTGTTGTTTCTGGGTTTAAAGAACCAATGCACATATGAGAGACTTCTCAGAAATCTAGCTTTACCTTGCCTTCTGACTGAACATACTCTTAGGTACAAGGGAGGAGCTGAATTTGGCTTCCTTCACATCTGTTCAACCAGGATAACAGACAATTAGAGACAACACGTTGACACACTGGGAACATTTATAAATGGTGAACATGTTTGGGAATACAGAAACTGACTGAGACTGCAGTTAGACAGCAGTCAGAAGTAGTGCACTTTTTTTAGGAGGAGGTAAAGGTCAATAAACTTAATTACTTTTCTACCAGGTCTGTGTTACCCTCAACTTTCACTTCATTAAGCACTTTTTAGTCCTTTCCTTCCCACCTTTTCCTAGAGATCCCTGCTAGTGGGCCCAGCTGTCAACTACAGCTCATCATTAATTCAGGTATTTCAAAGTTTCTGCCAGAATTCTCCTGTTTTCTAGCAAAAAATGCAACTGTTAAAATTAGCCTTGGTTTAAGGAGAGCAAAGCTTTTTGTGCCTCCATGGAAAACATTCCTGAACATTCCTTGGAATTAACTTTCAAAGTCAAACTTCATTCAAGTTCAAGATAATTTTAGTTAACTCATGGTGAGGATGTTTAAGACCACTGCAAGTAACTTTGATTCATTTGCTTTACAACTTAATTCAGCACAATACACTCAAGCATCCTTTTATAGGCATTTCTTACTGTTATTTATTTCTCAAGTCAGCACTGCAGGTGAATACCCCAGTTAATAAAAATCCTGCCTTGTTGATAAGAGGGGCTGGCACAGCTGTAGCAGCAGGAAGACAGTTTCTTCCCATGCAGAACACATCTACAGTTGTGACATCCACACTCTGCACACAAGGCAGCAGAGTCGGTGGTTGCTTTTCCAGCACTGCGTGCACTGAGGTTATTGGCAGAACTGTACTGACAGAGCATGTAGAGCATGTACCCAACCACATTTAAAAGTGTGACATGAAATTCAAAAGCAGCCAGGGGAATTACAACGCTCTGTAGCAGGATAAGATACTAAACGGGCATGAAACACATGCCATGCTTAATGTGATTTTTTTTTTTTTTAAAGACTATTTTCTTTCCAAACTTGCCAAAGAATACATTGCACTGTCAGAGCACAACTTCAGACGTGAGCAGCTGTGGCAACAGCGTTGAGTTGGATACAGAGCTGGGGACAGCATGGTTTGTGCCTCTGCATAGATAAGGGGGTCCTATGAACACCAGCTATAGCAGAAAGCATGAAAACACTCAACACATGGAACAGCGATGAAGAAGGAAAGTGCTGTTCCAGGTCTTAAGCTCTGGATATCACTGATAATGTAAGAAGAGGGAAGATAAGAAGATTGAAGGCGGAAGATAAGGCCCTGAATAGCCAGAAGCAGGAAATGAGGTATCCATATTTACTGGGCAAAATGGCACGTGGATCTGGAATCCAGTAGGTGGGGAACTGGAGATTACTTGGGTTGTTCCCAAAGAAGCCAGCTGGGACTGCACTGCAAGTACAACAGCAACTGCAGGAGGATAAGGAAGTCACTGCCAAACTGTGCTTCTAATTTTAAAGATATGATGAAAAGATAGTGGGAGAAGATGTGAGGGGAAAAGGTGGCCCTGGACTGCGCAGAAGATCAGTGCCAGAGCTGCAAATTGATTTCTGAGACTCCCAGTCCTTAGCCCATTATAACAAAAAATACTGAGCTAAAAGGAACAGCGATGAGTCTCTGTCTTTGCTATTATCCTCAAGGTTTGGATTTATGTATTTATGTATTTATTTATTTATCAAGGGCTGAGATATGACAAACAGAATGAGAAACACAAAATGCGTAAGAAGGCCCATAAAATCCTTTTCATATCTTTAATCAATCATGACTGGTCTATCTCCCATACGCTTTCCCAGTTTAAAATAGAATAAAGATGTCCCTTCACATACTAATCTTTCTTCAGGCAGCTCTGCTCCTTACATCAGCACAATGACCCAAACGGGATGGCTGTATTAACAGATACCATCTAGTCTTTAATGGAGCTCAGCAACTGGGATTAGCTGCCTGTAATGCAGTTTGGGCTGTCAGGCACTATATGAAACTGCTAAGCCATTCCAAGTTATAGGCAACAATTCTTTCTAAGTAAAAAGACATTTCAAATTCAAAACACTTCAAACCTAATAACAGGAAATTATCTCGATGGATCCCCTTCAACATGTAAAAAAATAAAGACAGAGGGACAGGCGTCCGATCAAAATAAAATCGTATCAGTTCTATTTTCTTTCTTTAGCTCATAGCAAAGCAGAAATGTGGATATGGATGTCAGGGAGGCAGAGCTGTGGAAATACAAGGCTGGTTGAGAAAGAAAGTTTGCAAACTGTGTTACAAAGGGAGAAAACAAAAGTCTTCCTGTCTGTTTGGATCAGTGCATGAACCAGAAGCATTGTTCTGACCACTGGTCTGACCAGAAGCATTGGTCTGGAGGGATTTCTCTCCTAAGAAATCTCTTTAAAAGGTCCCATGCAGCTCCTTAGGGTATTTTTCCTGAGATGCAGATGACAAAACAGAGAGAGAGAAAAAAAAATAACAATTCATAACACCAAAGGAAGTTGAGTCAGGAGTTCAGGTTTTTTACATAGCTTGCTTTTCTTGAAGATGCTCAAGCTGGACGTCCTTAGCAAGAGCTGATGGCTCCAATCAGAAGATGCTCAATGCTTCCTGAAAAGCAGGTCTTTTTTAAAAGCATCTTTGCTCAAATTGGGCCTCCAAAAGCATGCTCAATATCTGAAAATAATCTCAATTTGCCCATTTAATCCTTGGCAAAGATCGAGGGCACCCTGTCAACAGCTAGAAAACCTCTGGCAGGCTTGGGAGGAGAGAAGGAAGGGTCAGAGTCCAAGTGATGAACGCTGACAAGCTGAGTCACTGATGAGCTACATGCTATCATCTATCATTTTTAAACCTAGCCTGTCTGAAAGCTTTCTATGTTGCCAAGCTGAGTCATTTCTGCCCATGAAAGAGAAGGCTGGGGGGGGACCTTATTTAATCTCTCAGCGCTGTGGCTACGTGCTAATCCTACTGCTGTCCCATTTTCAGCACATCTGTCTGTCTGTCTCTTTACTGTCATGTGAATTGGCCGAGCCACCATCTGACATCCCAGAAAGAACAAAGCTTCCCTGAGCTGGAGAAAGAGTCCCCTAAGGAAATGAAAAGGGACTGAAAACAAATTGAAAGCAAGACAGACAAACCTAAGGGCAGATTTTCCTTTTAGCACATTTTTGGAAAAGGAGGGGAGAGAAGTCCCTGATGGCCGGGAACCTGCACTGCTGTTGGATTTCCAGCTCCAGTCAGAAGCCCAGGGGAAAGATAGCTCTTCACCACCTGTCAGGAGGGATCGCAAACACAACACAGTAGCTTGTAGGAAAACAGTGCAGGATTGTCACTTGAGACTGCCTCATTAGTCATACAGCATTTGCACATGTTGATGGCTGAAGGCAAAATATGACCTTAAGTTACATTATCACACCAAACACAATGTCTCTTTTTGCAAGGGGAGAACAAAAGCAAGCAAATGTTCTACTGCACGAGATGTGAGGCTGTGCTCTGATGGTGACAAGATGCCACGGCAGCAGTGAAGGTGACATCCCTGATTTTCGCTCCTTTTGGGGTGTCAGCTCCAGTGTGGGGCTGCACTGGGTTCTGGATGAAGGCACATGGGAACAAATGTGATCTGCCCCAATGGGCTTTCACCTAAATAGCTGATGCTTCCCACTGGGTGAATACTGTCAATAGATAAGACAGTCCAAGGTATCAACAAGATGACATTAAAGTTGTTGGGAACATAATCCTTCCCAAAAAAAGCCAAAGAAGAAACTAGTGCTGACGGTTAGAATGAAGAGGGAGGGAAGCGTTCTGCTAAGTGCTAAGCATCCAACCAACTAGAACTGAGAGTGCTCTCCAAATCCCTGAAAACACTGTCCCCATATTCATGGAAGGTGACACTTGTCTTCATGCAGAGCGTGAGCCCTGCATACTGTTTTATTCAAAAAAGAGTGTGATTTCAGTGGTGTGAAAGGCTGTGTGCTGGCAAGCTGCAGGAAGATCAGCTTTGCATGCAGCTTTGCGTGCAGCTTTGCTTTTCTCCCGTCTTCACACCCCACTCGGGTGGGTTTGGGTTTCTTCCAGCAGCCAGAAAGAAATTAAAATACTACACTTGCCTATCAGCTGACCCAAGGCTTGTTTTCTTTTTGACTGAAGAAAACAAGGACATTTTTACTATTTAAAAATAGACCTACAGTCAGATTTTTTGAGGTACTCTGTGACTCAGGTCACTCCATCAGATCAGTGTTTGGTCTGCTACCAAGACCAGCAGAACTACCAGGGATGCAGATGCGCTGTTCTCCACCTTTCACACATTCCCTCTGTTTTCCTATTGAAGACTAAATGCATCAGATACAATAGAAATATAAAGGAGATACACTTTTAATGGAACAAAGTGAATGCCAAAGTCCTAAGGAGGGATTGGTAAAGAAAGCTTCTGAGTTCTCTCATCAGCAACATTTGTGCCTTTCTTGTACTGCTTCTAGACATATTTTGTCTATTTTTTAAGCTTGGCACATAGGAAGAATGGGTTTTAATGGGAACAACCGGCCTCCTGATTTGGGGAAGATGTAGATCTCATAGGTTGTTTGCATTGGAAGGCACCTTTCAGGTCATTTGGTTCCAACTCCTAACATCACTGTTGTGTTCCAATGAAGGATCGTCAGCATGTTCTCAAGGTTTCTTGCTTTGGCACTGAGGAAGATTTAGCACATTCCAGTATCTATTTCCTCCACAGCTCTAATCTTAACACCCACCTACTGCATGCTAAATGAACATCCCAGCACTTCATAATGGAGACAGGAAATTAATTCCTCATAAAGGTTTTTTTTTTAACCCCTCTTATTAAGACTCCTCAGCCCTGTCAACAGCCAACTGAGCCGCTCACAAGCCATAATGGTGCATTTCTGCAGTCTCATTTCCTCAAGTCTCCTACTTGATGGATTATGCCATTAATTCCCTTCATGTTGGGGAAGAGAAGCTGCTGGGTATCAAGGCACCTTGTTGGGCAACGCAGCCATGAACCTTTGAGCAAAGCACTCAGGAAAATGGAGACAAGAAGCGGTGTGCCTGCTGACATGCCTGCTCTGCTCAGCCCCTCTTAGAGGCAACTGTATGCCATGCTGGATTCCCATGCAGAGCAGCAGATCTGATCCACCGAGGGCAACATCTGAACCCAAACCATCAGTCCTCAAGACTGACACACCCTGAGGACATCCATCTCTCCAGCACCCACAAAGTGCAGGTGCTGGATTGCCAGGACACGGGTTTTCTTCAGAACAACTTCTTAATAGGACGTACTCCACAGGGAGTATTTAAGATTTTCTCCTTCCTTCATATATCATTTATCCAGGAAGAAATAAATCCCCATATTTTGTATTACATTTTTTTCTTTCCAGCTCATAGAATTGCTCCGGTTGGGAAAGACCCTAAAGATCGTCAAGTCCAACTACAACCCAACCATAATGCCCTAACTCTAACAACCCTCTGCTAAATCATGTCCCTGAGCAGCTCATAGGCTCTCAGGGAATATCTTTTCTCTGGTGGATATGACTAATCTTAAATCTTGCCAAGAAAAAAAAAAAACACAAGCTTTATGCGAACATTAAAATAGACCAAAGTGCATCAGAATGACAGATCTGGTTTAAAATTGTGCCACTTCACCCAGACTTCAGCTCAGCAACATCATACAGAGATGATGTTCAGAGAGATGGTTCTTAAAACAGCAAGCAAAATTCTTGTGAAAAGAAAATTGCTCGTATCCACATGACATGGATTTGGAAGCAGCAGAGTGAGAATTTCGAGCTGGTATCGAAAGCTGGAGGGCAGTATAGAATAAACACAGACTGCATCCCCAATCTTCGTACAAACCTTTTCAAAAAATTGTCATGCACTATCAAAAATAAAAGCATCAAATCAATTCACGAAACTAGAGAGTATCTCCTGTAACACGCTGCTTGGAACTCTCCTCAGTTTTGCTCCACATTTTCTAAATGTTATGTAACATTTAATTTTGATTTTTTTCGCATACCTACGCCATGCGAACTGTCGAACAGCAGAATAATGTAACTCTTCACAGGATTTCAAAGTTTTTCTAGCAGGCCTAGTACAAATGTTCTGTGGAAAAGTACAGTGTTGTTGCCTAGCAAATGTCTACAAAAAAAGGGTTTCTGTTTAAGTAGAGAAACAAATTAAATATAAACCTTCTGCAAGGGCATGCTCCCCTGGGACAGCAGGTTTCTGAAGATTCAGAGGGTAAAACTGTCAGAAGCTTTTGTTACAATATAGGCAGCACATCACAGCCACAGAGACTGACGATATTAAAGAGAAAAACCCTTTTAGTTTGGGCTCGGTCAGAACTAGCTGTGTGCTTCCAGATCCTTTGACCCCAGGGAGTTATTAGTGACATTTTTTTAAGTAATCTTTAACATTTTCTGTCTTTTGTTCTTAATACATTAAGAAATTACACCCTAAGGGGAATGGACTCCCAAGTGCCACATCACTCCCTGGAGCAGCCAGCTGGCAGCTCCATCTCCCCAGCAAAGTCTGGTGTCCATGCCAGCAAATACACTCTACATCTACCTCCTAATTGGTATTAGATTGTCTTTAGAACAGATTAATGGGCTGCTTTGGCTTTTCAAGTTCTCAGTGCTTCTATTGACAAATTCCTTCAAAATCCTTTGTGTCTTCCTGCTGCCCAGTATCTTTCCCAAATCTCACTTTGCAAGATGGAGACCCGGTGATGATCTGGCTTCAGTCTGTTGCTCACAGGAACCAGCTCAGGGCCATGAAAGTCTACGAGGGAATGCATTTCATGAAAGGAACAAAGAATAACTTTTAGACAGATGGTCAAAAGGGTGACTCTCACAGCAGAAAAAGCTGGAGAAGAGTACTGGATGCACAGCACAATGAATGCACTGCAGGGCCACAGGTGCACCTCTGCTTTCCATGATGATTGGCTATGGAGTCTCTAATTAACTTATGGTTAAACACGCCCACCCATCCAATAACAATATATTACTTACACAATTTTGCCAGCAACCCAAATAAATATTCTTGATTACTCAGTGAGAGGCTATGCCCTGTTTGCTGACCAAAGTTCCCCATACTGCAGATGAAATTCAAGGAATATTTATCATTCACCAAGGGATCGATTTATCTAGCTGGGAATTCAGTTCTGAGCTCAAATCCTGTACATGTTGCCTATAAGGAGCTGTTGCACACATTTCATCCACTCTTTAAGAAACAGTGGACAATTTTTTGAGCTGGGTTTCCAAGACATTGAAACAAGAGTGAAAAAAATATTTTCATTACTAATCGTTCCAATTCTAGTTGCACTAGACACAGCTGAGAGTCTCTTCAATTCACATGAAGTTTACTGGAAGATAAGTGTATCACTTCAGCTGGAAGAGCTGGAAATGCAGGCTGCTTTCTAGGAAAGACCCTCCATATGCCCTCCCCTATGAGCCATGAACAGCATTATTAGCAGAACATCTGGAATATGTGAAAGAGAGAAAATAGCACTGACATCCCACCACCTAGCCCCTTTCATGCACACTCCAAGATAGCTATATACAAATTACAAGGCTGAAAGGCTGTGTGGAGCAGAAGCCTGCTGTTGCTCCCTTGTTGCATCCCCGTTCCTTGTGCTTCCTTGGCCCCAGTATTCCTGCAGACAAGACATGTGGCTGAGGTGAAACCCAGCTTCACTTCCACAACCACAGCAACCATGAAAAGGGCTCTATGTGCAGATTACAGGACAGAGACCAGACTGTGCTGCCTCCATCCCCAAGGCTGAGCAAGATGGTGTTGGTGGGCCTCAGGGGGTGCAGTCAGCAAATGGCTCTTACACACTGGCCTCCTTGTTTGGGTGGATGGGTGGACATGCTGAATGCTCCATGCATAGAAAAAAAGAGTGGGAAGTGAAGGAACAGTCTTGATGTAAATAGCTGTTTTAAGTCTGGAAAGTTGCTCGTCACTCTAGTCTGAAGTTTCCGATCCCAATCCTCAAGCTATTTTGGCTTCCAGTGGTGGCAAGATGGAGCACTCAGCACGTAGTAAAAGAGACTGCACGTCTGTCTCCTTTGCAGCTATTTGCAGAAATGTTTAGATGTAGGGTGAGTTCGATTTATGTGCCTTATCTTCCTCAAACCAGATAGAATACTTTCCTTCCGTTACAAACATTGCTTAATGGATCTCTAACAGCTCTGCTTTCTCAACATCAAATATGCAAAAAATAAGGGGGAGAAGGAAAACCAAACAAACAAGTCTTTATTGTTTCCAGGTGTCCCTGATTATGGTTGGAGGAGGAGGTGGGGAAGAAAAAGGTAAGAGAGAGAGAAAAAAAATTCATAATTGGGTCCTTGGCACCAGCTTGTCACATATAAACTAGCAGACAAAAAACTGAATGTTAAAATAAGTTCTTAACTCCTGAAGATCCTAACGATTCAAAGCACCTCTGCAAACAGCAGTTTGCAACAGTTGTTTATTTTTTAATCAAGACAACCATATATAAGGCTCAAGACCCAGAGTGGGCTCTAAAGGACTGGTAACTTCTACAAGGCTGGGCAGTGACTTTTCAGAAACACCCTTTGATAGGCAAATACCACTGAATGGGATGTGATCACAGCCAATGATATTTTTAAAAGGAAAAGTTTGTGGTTTTGTTCAAAATCTTTAAACTTCTCCTCAGATGTAGAGGCAGTGAAGGGAAAAAACAGAAAATACTACAAAAAGGTGCAAAGACCTTTCTGCACATTTCCCTCACACTTCAGTTAATTTATTTTTACCTTTACCTTTTATCTTGATTCTGGGTTACAGAACATACTGACAGGCCCAGGGCTGTAAAGGTGGGAAAAGATGGGAAGGTTTGAAAGCAGATGACGTGGTCCAGGGCCCATTTCCCATAGAATATAAATGAGAATTAAATGCTTAACTCCTGTTGGTGGTGCTTGGCTTCCTGCTCTAAGGCAGGGAAGGAAAGATTGCAATGAGCCTTTGCTGTACTAGGATCTCCTGAGTGCAGAAGCGGAGATTACTTGAATGTTTCCTTAATGGGCATCCTTAGCTCTCTGCACTTGAGGGAAAGCATGTCGTGCAAGCAGTCCCACGGCACTGGACGTGAGATGTGATGACAACTGGCTTTTCCTCTCCTTCAGATGGCTTCTCTGAATCTGAGCTAAGATTTAGCCTTTCCATCAATAGATTACTTCTGTTATTTAGATCTCTCCCTGCTGCCCACTTGTTTCTTTAAAAAAAATATGTAAAAATCAATAGCTTTTAAGACTGCATTTTTCTGTGATTTTGTTTTCAAATGGATCGCATTCAAATGATAATCAGGAAAAGCACAAAGCCAGGCAGTGCTCTCAAGTAAGCTTCTTTTTGTGAGCTAAACAAGCTTTATAAAGTCCTTTCTCATTAATCTTTTTCTAAAACACAGGAGTTAAAATCACATTTTGCTCCTCCTGGCCAAAAGCTGTTCTCACTAAGGACACCAATTTTATGTCCTTTATCAATGATTCTAATAGGAATTTAGTGTCAGACATGTTGATCTACAACCTTTTCTTAAATGTAGCCTTCAGTGCCACCCTCATCATTCATCTTTGATCCATTCTGCATCCCCCATTCAGCACTAACTTTGCTACTTGTCCCATGACTTCAACACATCACATTCACAAGGCATGAATAGTGCCTGCTTCACACGACCGACGCTCTGAAATGCTCCTGAATGAGATCAGAGAGACACAATAACCAAAAGCAATCAGAAAACCCCTTCTAACAAGTGCTTGAAGGTACTGCGGATGTGTGCTGGAAAGCAGCATCAGGGAAACAGCTTTCTGCTTAGCAGCTCAGCTGCAGGCAACGTCAGGAGTCACCTGTGTGCACACTTAGGTTCTCACTGCTACTTTTAAGGACTCCCTTCCTCCGTATCACAAAGTATACGGGGTTAGAGTGCAGGAGGCCCTGCAACATACGGTACCGTGCACAGTACTAAGGATCTGACTGCTATCACTTTCCTTGGGAGATACCAAATGTGGCCTTGAGTTCTTCCTTTCCTCTATCAGCAAGTCCTCCAGATGACACAGAATTTCACAACAGATGTGCTGATATCATGGCAGTGACAGAGCAGAGGGGAGTTCTCTAAAGGACCCAGCACGTGCTGCTGCCAACAGCAGGTTGCTTTGCTAGCAGCAGCATCCGGTAGCAGAGCTCCCAGCCTGAACCTTCCCTGAGATGTGCACCTACACAATTCTCCATTCACACATACAAAGAAGAGAACCATATATCCATTCATTTGGCCCTCATGGTTTAATAAACATGGGAGCCATTCAACATCCATCACATTACACCTGATCTTTTCATTTGTCTTTTTCACCTCCTCAGCAAGGAGGGAAAAGGAGAGAAATTTTCAAATGAAAGAATCTTCCCTTGTCTCTGGTATTTACCAACCCCTTGGAACAACACCTGCCTGTGAGCCAGCGGGAAGGGAGAGAACAACCACAGCATCAGATTCAGAAAGGGTGAAAGAGAGAAAGGTGGGACATAGCAGAGGAAGTGAGCACCTGTGTGAGGTGCAGCATACAGATGGGGAATCCAGCACAACGTGAGACCTTGGGATCCTGGGAGGTTGTTACTAATGGTCTCTTCGAGTCTTATTATTTCATACATATTCTCGTATCTCTGACAAAGTTGCTGCATAAATCACTTCCTCTTGTCCCAGGCTGACCTCTTAACCTCTCCGAAATAATGAAGCATGGTACCTAGCATCTTCTAATGTTGCCGAGATCTATATCAAAGAACATTAATTCTCCAAGATAACATCTCTATTTATTAATGCAAATGCCAGTTTAATCCTTCTCCAGTCTCTGCTCAGCAAGCCATCTTTACTTTTATTACTGAAATTTCATTGGAATTAGGTGAATGGGCTTTGTGCCCCTACAAGGAGGATGTCTCTTAGGGCCTCAAATCTAACACATTCCTATTGGCACAGTCACAATCCTCCTGGTCAGGTTCACTTCAGGCTCATTGCAGCTACATGTTGGGGCCTATCAGTCTGTGATGGAGTTATCACAGAAGATGGGAAATAATTGAAAATTAATAGTTTTGTGACTTTTGCCCTTTCATTGATATTATTTGCCAGCTACTTACAAGCAGACTGTGTTCTTGTTTCCCTTCAAGTAATGCATGGTTCAAAGTTATCCATCAGGCTGTTTCCAGGAAAAAGCCCTGCAGTGCAGGTCAGCTGTTCCTGACAGATCTCAGATGTGATGGGAGAACTACTTTTCTCAGGACCAGATCAGGGGACTACAACAACTTATGCCAAATAATACTATTTTCCGATCACAGGATCTCAGTGAAACAGGAAAGCAGCTGTAAGGTCCCACTGATCGGTCAACAGAGAAAGAGAAGCAAATCTCTTTCTCAAAGTAAAATACAGTAGAAGAATTTATGAATCTGAAATTCTGCCACTGCAGGACCAGGATCTGGTAGTTCAGCTTCAGATATTGAGGAGAGAAGCTATGACTTTCTGGATCAGTCCTAATCAACGGTTCTTTCCTAAATTACAGCAAGAAACCAGCCTTTAATTAGCACATCTACAATGCCATGAGGCAAAGTTTCTACTTCTGCCACAATCCAAAGACTCAGCATGGAAAGAACCCATCTTTCTTCCTCATCTCCTATTTGTAAGGAAATGTTCTAAAACTTTCCTTCTTTCACTCTTTGTCCTGTCTGTGGCTGGTCTATTTAGGACCATTTAGGTGCTGGCAGGCACCTTTTCCTATTATGTTTCTGTACAGAGTGCAGCGCTGCAGGGTTCAGATCTCCAATTTAGTCCCTGTATGCAACATCAATATTACTTACTAATAAGTATTAGACATCAGCCTATAAGCAGAAAAGAAATGTTTCCTCCTTATAACAGGCATTATTGTCCCATAAGGCAATGACAGACAAAAGTGGAAAATCGATGTAAGAAACTGAATTTCTGGACTGAACTCCAATTTGTCCTATGGTCCGATCTGGCACCTATTGTCCTCTGCTATTCAAGTAGAAGTCCTCTCCACATCAATGGAAGTTCTTTGCAATTAGGGAAGGAGTAAAAAATAACATGCTGTAAGGCTGCAGTTCTGTCACCTTTTCCTTTCTTGCCCATCAAATGCTAGGAGAGTGACCTTGTTTTCATTAAGAGGAACACCTTGTGAATGAATACAGGATGTCAGATGGAAACAGAGGCAGACAAGGCAAAGAATTCATTAGACAAAGTTTCAATATGGCAGAGTGAGACATTCGTTATTTTACAGCTAGTCCTTGTGAGTTTTAATTAAAGAGACCAAGCAGTTTGTATATAAACTACCTCATCTTAAGCATTAAAATTGCACTCAATGTGAACCCAAAGTTTTCTCACTTTAAACGTTCTTGTTCCATTGTTGCACTCTGTCACAGGGCCAGCCCCATCTGGAAACGGGAGGGAACAGCAGGCCCAGGGGGTGTCATGTAGAACCTGCTCCTGGGGGGCTCCTGACCCTGGTTTGCAGCCTCTAGAGCTGTACATAACTCAGATCATCCCTGAATTTTTCAGTGTGTGGACGTACAGATATAAATCTGCAAACGCTCTGGGCTCCCTAATATTGAGTTGAGAAAATTGCAATGAACAATGCAGCGCTCTGGAGCACTGAACTGGACTGTGATATCCTGCTAGAGCAGCACCAAGAAGCTCCAGGGAAAAGCTCATTGATTAGCTTGAGCTCCTTTGAAGCCAGGACGCTTGAATCTGATAGGCACTGGGGTTGTTTTATAGACCTATGACAGCATATGATGCCATCTGGAGATGTTGTGATGGGATCTGCCAACTTTGGGCTCCGTTGCTTTTCCCACAGACCTGGCACACAGCATTGTTACTGCAGGGGCACAGGGAGCCTCATCTACTGGAACAGGCTAGGGTCAGTGCTAAGCTTTACCCACTCAGCTTAAAATGTTCACAAATCCATGCTGCACAAGGAAGAAACCAGAACACTCCATGTGCACAGCAGGCGTTGTGCTAAGGAGACTGCACAAAGCAACCAGCAGGACTTGCAGATTGAACAATATGAAACCCTACAACCTGAATTAACCAAAAAAGCATCTCATTAATTTCACACGTATGGGCCTTAGGCACTGGTCAGGGCTGTTCACGGTGAGCAAAGATTGCTGTCCTGTGACAGGTGTCCTGCAGCCCTGCAGCAATGGGGCCTTACTCATGGGTGGCTGCTTTGAGAGGAGGGGACACACAAGTAAGGGATGCAGGAACATTTCTGCATGAAGTGAGGATTGCTTCAGGCTGATTCACCTCTGTGTATGCATGTGGCTGGGTATCTGAATCACTGTGTGCATATGTGTCTGTGTGTTTGTCTTGACTGAATGAATCACCCTACCTGTTATAGTGTAAAACAGCAAACATTAGTAAAACTGATAATAAGCCTAGTGGTGGTGATTCAACCAAAGCTAGCACATCTGTCACTGAGCAACAGACTGCCAGGCTTTTCATCAAGGGAAATACAATTGAATAATAATGTAGTAAAGGTAAAGCAGCTTCAACAGAGCTTTCTGCCAAATTAAATACAAGGTACACTAAAAAAAAAAGAAAGAAAGAGAGAGAGCAATACAAATCGAACCCCTCTTGAATACAAATCCCTTAGTAACAGGTACTCGGTGTCTGAAGACAGAACGCATCTGCAGCCTGAGCAGTTTGCCCAGGGCGTGGGGGTGGGTGGGAGGGTGGTGAGGACACTGACAAGCATCCAGTGCTGGGAACACAAAGTCTTCCCCGTGCCAGCGACTGAATAAGGAACTGAAGGGGAAGAGGAGATGGGCTTTCTGATATTTTAAAACCTGGTTCTCTAGTGCCATCTGGTCACTTGGCGATGCTCCTGGCAATGCAGAGGAGCAGTAACCCCATCCAAAGTGGTCTCAGAGGGATTTCCCTTTGGTGGAAAAGCCTCTGATGGCAGAGGGCATCTGCAACATTTGTAGGATACAACCAGGAGAGAAAAGCCCACCAACCCACACTGAACACCTGTTGCCCCTTTGACAAAACCCCTGTGGCAAATCTGCCCCCAGGTCTTCAACTCCATGTCTTCTCCAGGACACAATGCCTGTTCATGTCTGTAACAGATAAGCTCAAGAAGTGCAATGGCTTTTCGAGGCAGCAGCACAAAGCCATGGGAATGAGCCACAAAAGCAGCCTTCCAGATACCTTAGGGGTGCGCTAGTGGCAATGCCACTCCCCATAGGGTGCGAACCAGCTCTGCATATCAGCATGTTCTTTGTACACTGGTTCCAGCTGTGCAGCCAGCTTTTCATGGGAGTATCATTTTAAGTGACCCTGATGTGCCTTGCCACACTGTAACTAAGTACAATGGGCCATCGATCTGCGTGCTATAAAGTAAGCATCTCCAAAGGGAAATGAAAGAAAGAAAAAATCCAAAAAAAGGGATCAGTTCGGACATTCTTCTGTCTGCAGGGGGAAGTTTGGGGGCATTCCATTTTCAACATCTTATTTCACTGCATTTTCTCTTTCCTTTCTACATGGAACCGCTTTCTTCTATTCTGTTTTGTTCTCATTTGCCTTTTTCTTTTTAAAACCAAAGGGGCAATTAAGAAAAAAAAAAAAAGAACACTTTTTAAGCATTTGTGCTTAGCATTTGCTTAGCTTTTGAAACTACTGCAGGTCTGGAGATAAAAACACACAAATATCCAGACCCCTTCTGGCAGGTACGGGAGGTGAAAAGAACCTTTTGGACTATTTTGAGATGAGACAGATTTGCAAAAGCTACAATGCAAAACCAACTACAATCAACACAGCGACAGTTCTGCCAAGCTGAAAGGAAGCCTTCCTACAAATTGCATTTTCAAATAGCTTTGCAATTGCCTCTCCTGAGCACGTAACAGCCCCAGCACGCAGCTCCCGCTGAGTCACTGCTACTGGCCGGCCAATGCGCCTCCTTCTTCCCACCTTTTGTTGGCAGAGAGCCCCACAATCAATGCGTTGCACCCAGGTTACCAAGCACAAATATTCAGGTTAATAAACAGTACAGACAATACAGCTCACAACATCAGCACAGGATTTTTTCCCTCCATTCCTTATTGGAGCAGACAAGAAATAGCAAGTGGCTACAGGGAGGTGATGGAACAGTGGCTGCTTGCCTGGGCAGGTTGGGGAAGGAACCCTTCTCCTTCCATGACCACAGCCCTGAGATCAGTGTCTCCTAACACACCTACCTCATGTTCATTTAAGCCAATAACAATAAAGAAGGTTAGGAGCTTTCAGTGCAACTCAAGGCAGAGAGCAGCCGTGCATTCAGCTTACAAAGGAGGTGGCTGTTAGTACGCAGTGCTTGCCTTCCTGCCTCGGGCAACGGCCTGTCCCTGCCTCTTCAGAGGGAAGTGAGAATAAACCCATAACACACCTAATTCAGCTGTGGGATGTTGTGCTGCAGTTGGGAAGGTTATGCCTTGGTAATATCCCTCCAAGAATCACAGCCGGAGGAAAGCAGACCTGAGGCAAAGCAGCCGGCGTGCCCTCCCAAGGCAGCCAGCGCTGCACGTCGTAACACCCAGTGGCATAAGTTCACAGACAACGACAGTTTTTCCTCACCACAGAGACTGAAAATCGTTTAAGCAATGTTTTCAGAATTTTTTTTCTGACATTTTTTGGTTTATCGGTGCTTAAACAGGGTTTGCAAGGAAAATGTCATTGCTACGGCTTTATTTTTTCACTGAACAATCCTGTACAGTGGATGATCTTCCAAGGAACGCATTTAAATATTAAAATACATCTTGACAGGAAGTTTAAAATAGGTGCTGGAACAGCTGCCCAGAGAGGCTGTGGATGCCCTGTCCATCCCTGGAGGTGTTCAAGGCCAGGTTGGATGGGGCCCTGGGCAGCCTGGGCTGCTGTTAAACATGAAGGTTGATGGCTCTGCCTGCAGTGGGGAGGGGGTTGGAGCTTCATTATCCTTAAGGTCCCTTCCAACTCAGGCCATTCTGTGATCCTATGATGTTTTCAGGAAGAAGCAGCTAGAAAAAGTGTTTTTGTTATAAAAGGGGAGATTTTGAAGAGTTTGTACAGGATGATGAAGAAAATGAAAGAACTGATGATAACGGTTCCCTTCTCCATCCTAAGCTGATTTGCTCTCAGGAAATTCTGAGTTTGCAATGGATTGTCTTTGCTCTGTGCATGAATTTTCATACACCAGTCAATTGCAAGGTTACTTGAGATCCAAAACTCCAAGTTTCTGCCATTCTCCTGCATAAGTGACTTTCCATTCAGCAAGCAAACTGTAACTCACCAGCTTATTCATCCAAGGCTAAAATCCCCTTCCCAACCCAGCTCAGCACAGCCACCAAGACCTGGGTTGGATTTGAGCAAGGTTTCCAAAAAATAAAAGAAAAACAAAGAGATGCAGTTAGGTGAAAAATGCCATCTTCTTGTCTCCATTTCTGGGCAGATTATTTGCCATGAAATATTGCTGCTTAAAACACATCATTGCTTCACTCAGCACTGCTTTCAGGCTAGTGGCCTGCAAGCATTCATTTTCACACAGAGACGAGACTGTAAGGCTCTTGGGGGAAATAAGAAACCTACCAGGAACCTGTTTGCCTAGCAATTTTTGCAGATAGATTTGTGCCTCCTTTTTCTCCCCCTCAAAGTCTGATTAAGCAGATCCCTTAACTTGTACAAATACACTAGGGTACATCTATGGGCAAAGGACAACGCTGAAATCTTATCACACTACAGCATTGGTGGTAACTTGATATTTTCAAGTCAAAGTTTTTAGGGATTCAAGGATTTTCTGAGCATCTGTAACACAAAAATAATTAGGAGTGAATTTCTAACTCTCCTTTTGTTTCAGCAAAAGAGGGAAAGGAAAGCTTCAAAATTTAACTCCACATTTTTTAAAAGCAAAGTTGTAAATAAAAGGACTCTTCTATATGTCACTGTTTCCCTTAGCGCGTGTCATGATCTTGCTGCCTCTCAGGACAGCAGTGCTACAGGAAGGATGCAGCACCATCAGCCCAAGGAGCAGCGTGGCTTTGAGCCGTCTGCTGGCCCCTTCCTGATGGATCCAAAGCTCCACCATCATACCAAGCTCCCAGGTTACTGCAGAGCAGACAACAGCTCAGGGATCTGACCCTGCTGCCAACAGCTGCTGGTGTTTTTCCATGGTGTCACGGCACAGGGTTTGAGCAGCACAAGATGCTGCTGCTGCACCTTCCATGCCCTTAGCGCGTTTTAAATATTAAGTAATAAAAATATGTATAAGTAAAGAGTACATCCATAAATAAAGCAAATGTATAACCCAGTGAATTAATTATTATTTCATTACTAGCAGCCACATTCTCTAACAGAATAACTAAGAGCAGAATTTTCTCCTGGCTTTGCTTCTCATTATTATAATAGCACCAACAATTACTTGCAGGACAGATGCATACTTCACCTAATCATTTGAGGATTAATTTTACATATGCATAAATAACTCATGTTTTGATTCAGGGTCTTTCAAGCAACATACTTGACAAAATAGACTTATGTTGAAATAGCATTGGCTCTGATAGCAGATACAGAATGGGAGCTCTACTGTCCTTCCCCAGCAAGCCTTTGTACTCTGCCATGCACTGGGGTTACCCCTTGAAAGGAGCTTGCGACCCGCTTTGTTGCTATCCTGCCATATAAAATAACCAGAACATTTAAATAAGTGCAGCTCTCAATAAGTTTTGAAAGCAGCGCACAGAGCAAGTTTTGTTTCAAGGAGCAGCAGCAGCAGCAGCTCCAGCTGCATGGCTGCAGTGCAGGATGAGGACACAGGTGACCCGAGGACAACTTCTGTTCCATCACAAGCCTGATGGGATCGCCGGCACCACTGCTGCCTGCTGCAAGGGCTGAGGACTCACCCAGCCACCTCCTCAGTGAAGCTCCCCATTTTGATGCCAGCATATTTTTCCAATGCCAATTTCCGTCTTACTGCTCCCTATGATTACAAGCACAGGTCAGCAAACACACTGCAGACCAGGTCGCAAACACAACTGCTGTCCCTCTGCATCTCTTTCACCTACCTTGTTCACCAAGATTCTAAGTTGTGGGAACGTGCCATGTTTAGCACAGAACGGGGCAGATCTCAGTGTCAAGCTTTAAGCGATAATATACACATTCATTCCCATATTCACATGCACATACATGGCCTTATCCTAACACTTAATTTTGCAGAAGGACAAGTTCCAGCAGTTTCTAATCTGCTGAATAAGTTATTTCAGAATTGTCAAGTAGGTTATTTCTCACCTTTCTCCAAAACCAAATTACTTGGATGGAAGAATATTGAATACAGTCTTTCTATGTCTCATGAAAAAATGTTGAGATTCCACATTCCTCATTGAATTAAAATTTCAGAGATGATTAGTTATTTAAAATATTTGATTTCAGTTGTTGCAACATTGCATTTTAATGGAGAAATAGCCCCTTTTGGTTACATCAAAGCAGAATATATTACAAAACACTGTCCACAGACATTTGTATCTATTATAGTGTGAACTGTCATAATAAATGCAGCTGGCACTTTTTAATTTATCAAAACAGTGAAGTGATATCAAAACAAAATCTAAATGATTTGTTTCAATTATTCCCAGCTGGAACTATCACTGAAACAGACTCTATCCAGAAAAATATTTTGGTTTTGAAAAAAAACTTACTTTTTGGAATGCATACCATTTTCTCAAGATGTTTTTTGGTGCCTTCCACTCTGTATCTCTAATATTGGCCATAGTCTGAGCTGTGATTAGATGTTATTAGGGTCAAGTTTAGCTTTGTTATTTACAATGAGTCTGCAGTAAAGAATGGTTGCTATATTGACACCTCCACGAGAGGATGCTCTATGGGCTGTGGATCCTTGGGAACTTGCTGTGAGTTAATCCTTGCTGTGGGAATGGTTTCACCAGCAGGCAGCAAGGAGGCACATTGCCCACACCTGCTAGAGCCGTGGTGTAGGCAACAGGCTGAGCTCAGGACTCACCAGCACATGAGGAGCTGGACAGGACAGGACCATTGCGTATCTCAGGACTGTACAACCACTGCAGCATCCCCAGCTGGAGCCTTCCCTCTCCTCTCACACTGCACAGAGCCTCTCACTCACTGCTACCTGCATGCTGCCCCACGGACCCTGCTCAACACAAATACATGGCAAACTCAATAGAAATGTTATGTGTGGATGAGGACAGCTGGACACCAAGGAGGAATAGCAAAAAGTGAGGCAGAGGAGCAGGGAGAAAAAAAAAAAAGAGAAGACTGGAAATGAATGCTTCTCTTGTCTCAGTATCCCCATGGTGATGTGAAAAGTCATTAAACACCTCAACAAACTTGCACAGCAGAGTAAACATGAGCAGCTAATAGGACAAAGGCACTGGACTTTATCTATTGCCTCTCTTTGGATTTGGAGCAATGAAGGCTACACATCCTCATGGCATCCTCCTGTGTTTTTAATATTCTTCTATCAAGGAAGATAAAGCAGTCCTCACCTCCTTCCTTGAAATTTTCTTATTCTAAGTAGAGAAAAAAATGCCTTGCGGTTACTGCATGGGAAATTTCAAAACTAGAGTTGTACTCTTCTCCTGTCACCCCCCAACTTGTGAAAACCGCGTGCAAAACAAAACAAATGGTTTCTCTGGGTGTCCTTGGCCTGCACTCACTGCTATAAAACAGCAGAAGAGGAGCAGAGCTCAACAGGAGAAAAACTATGAAAACATACAAAGTGACCACACTGTGAGCTGCGGGCACAGGGCAGGAGGTTTCCCTGTTGCTGTAAATAACGACAGTCACGCTCATATTTGTTATTAGAAGCGACTAAGAGCAATCACATGTGAACATCTACTGTGCTGCATCCCATGCAAAGTCCACTCAGCATCTAAATAGGGATAAAACCATTCAGACAAACAAGTCAATACCCAGGGAGAGGGACAAGAGTCCTGGTGGGAGTGCTGACTGCTCATCAAAAAGGCTGAGGGGCTTCAGACCCAAGTCCAACAGCAAAGCCCTCCACCTTTCAGGACCCACGTACCCCTACGTGTGACCAAAAACAGGAATAAACCTTCCCCAAATCCTTCTGAAAGGATATAACATCATTTGTCCCTACAATACTCCAGAGAAGAGACACACTCAGATAAACCTCAAATAAATGGTCTTTATTTTTTTTCCCCTCACAAAAATAAGTTCTCTCCTATTAGGTAAGTTGCAATTTTCTTTTCATGTTGGCTTTTGGACAATTCCTTGTTTTTTCCCCATTTGTACTGATAGAAAGCCAGAACTCCTGGTGAGCAGAACCTTAAATAATTGAGAAATATTTTTTCATTGCTATACCACATGAATCAGGCTAGCCAAGATGTGAAAGATTTCTCAGCAGATGATGGAAGGTGCTGGCATTGCTTTTATAACAAGTTACACCTGCTTTGAAAGCAGAGTTAAAAACCACAAAAGTGTAAATCCATGCAGATTTACCCCAAAGTGCAGATGCTGCTGAAGGCACTTGGGTATTCATTTCTCTCCCTGTCCTTGAGCATGGAAGTGATAGTCCAGCTAGGATGGCCAGGCAGTGAGCAAACTGAGGACAACCTTGCTCAAGAGCTGCCACCTGCCCATCTGCTTATGCTGCAACACCTGAGCACAGCTGCTGCCTTCAGGGAATAGCAGAAAGCCACAGAGTGGATACTTTGATCATCTACTTGTTTTAATGCTGTTTTTTTATAGATTATTTTTTTCAGTTAAAAAAAATAATTTCATCTCCAAGGATGTTTATTTCTTCTGCCTTCAATGCATCCATCCCGCAGCTGTCCAGAAAGCTGACTCTGAGCAGGTTCTGCTTCCATTCCCTACCAAGGACAACGGAGGTTTAAAAGACGTTGATGGTCCTTGACCAGCAGTATTAAGACACTAAATTACGCTGACATGGCCCATAAATCGCTAAATGAGGGACTCCCAGACTGAGATGTGGCGTGAGCCGAATGCACTAAGAACAACTGCAAGGGCTGCCCACTCACTGGGACACAGAGCCAAGGGATGCACTGAGCTGGGAGCTGGATGTGCTCTAGTTAGAAGAAAAACCCCACCCAGGACTCTGTCATCACTGCAGAAATGTCCCACTTGTGCGGGACTTAGGAAGCTTTAGTCTGTTTCCCCAGCAAGGCTGGCTGTTATTTACATACATTGAGTAAAGGCCAACTCTCTGGGTGGGTACAGACAGAGACGGTCTCCATCTCTAAAAATAGAATGAAATGACTATTTCTAAGGAGAGGAGAAAGCCTTTAAGCTCCTTAAGATTGTGCCACCTGTCCACCAGCAGGCAGAAAAGCTTTGACTATTTCTATTTTATTTAGATTTATACATAAAAGATCTGAGGCAGCGTGAGTAACATTTGCTGAAGTGAAATGGAATGGGACCATGGTCTTAATTTCCAGGAGGATGCCATCTGAATCTTGCACCTGAAGGTGAAATGGAACCCACCTTGGCTAAAATCCCAGGGTCTAAACTAATAGCAGTAGAGTTCAAAACTCAAACAGCTATAACACCAGCATGGAAACAAGCTGTTCTGTCTGGGTGTTACCCATAATTTCTGGGGTTGTGTGAATAATAGGCCACTAACTGACCTTTATGAATTTCCTCCTTAATTGATATCAGCAAGTAAAAACTAAATGTTAAGGTGACACGGACAAACGGGCTCCGCTCGCTATGAAAGCACGCTGTGCTCAGAGGATGGCACACTCAACAACCTTTTCCCTTCAAGGAAACCAACTTTTTCCCAAAGTTATTTTCAAATGAAGGGAAGTGCAGGATCTTCTCTCCTTTCAGCAGAATATCGAGGTCTCACCTTTTGAAACTGCAGTGTGGTAATGCAGAGGGTTGCTGCTTGCCCAGGGTCTCAAGCAGTTACAGGGCTTTAGGGAGGGGGTGGCAGTAGGTGTCCATAACTCACAGTTAGTGACACCCAGCAGCTCAGTAATATTTCACATGATGCACTTCATCCTCTACTTCTCTCTGCTGAGAAATCAACTGACTTAAAAGAATTTATTTATTTTTTTAGGACCTCCTTTGCTTTCTGTCATGGCAAGAAAATACTCTTGAGACAAGAGGAGACCAATTTGGCTTTAGGTGACCTAGTGTTACTACTTCAGTAACAGTAACTGTTACTGTTACTACTTACAATACAGCCATACCTCCCAGGCTCTGATTAGGCTTATTTTGACAATTGAAAAAAATAAAAATAAAGAGATGCCACAAACAATCCTGTTGTCCACATTTCACAATGAAAGGAAGGATAGCAGGAAAAGGAAGAGGAGCATGAAAAGACCCGAATACAGGAGCTAAACCAAGCCTGCTTCCTCCCTGCCCAGCTGCCAGATGAAGGCTCTATGCTCTACTTGCATTTTGGGCTGTTAATGATCCTCTGACAGCATCAACATAAGCACAAGGGGAGAATTTTGCAGGGAGTCTCAGTGGCAAAGTTACGCATTCCCTGTCCCACATATGTGAAATTGAGATGATCTCTACAGCTTTCTTGTAGGGAATTGCTTCAACGTCTAAAATGAAGCAGATAGCTTCCCTCTCATCTCCACCCCCAGTCAAGATTGAAAATGGTGTGGGAAAGATGTCCAGAAACTGATAGAGTCTGGCATCATTTACTGTGGATATAGAGCGTGAGGAGGAATAAAAATGCAGACTCAACAGTTTCAGAAAAGTACCAGCACAGCAAGAAAGGCAGGCGGACAGATTGCTTGGATAGACTCCTTTTTAGTAACAAGATCTATAGCAGCACAGGTTTTCTGTTTGTTGTGTGGTTTTAAGAGGGATGTATTTTTTGCTACAGGATTAAATAAAAAGGAATATTTTGCTTTGCCTAATACTCCATTCCTCTCTATCTGAGGTATTTGTTAGGCGAGAGGGGAGGAAGAAAGCTTATTTTTATGCTCCAATTTCTGAAAGCAGCTTTCAGTTTGGAAACAGCTGCTAATAACTTCAGGACCTGTGTGGGAAGATTTTTGCTGTGGGAGCAGGGAGCTGATCTGGGTCTCAGGCTGCTGCCTCCATTTCATTCTGCCATGCATTCACTATGCAACCTCATATAAGCCTTAATTTAAGCACTCACATTTCTCCACCAGTGAAACCTTGGTGATGATTAAGTCACCTATTTTCACTGCTCTCTTGATAAAAGACACAAACTGCCATACAGGAAGACACCAGCACTGTCCAACCTGGCTTTGCACTTCCTGGCAGTGATAACCCAGCTTCTGCAATGCCAACATCCACACCCAGAGAAAGGGGCAAGGACACGTCCTCCTGCTTCCCAGAGGTAACCCTGCATCCCATGTCAGCTCCCTACAACCCCAATCTTTCAGCCTGAAAATGTCCCAAACTCTTTTTTTTTTTTAAATTCATGCCAATACCTGGGCTTCACCACAAGTTCAAACCACCTGAAGCTTATCTCAGACCCCGTGTTCATATCTTTTTCATTCCTGCCCATGTGTTGAAGTAACCCAGGATTTTAAATGGAAACAAGGAGGCTGGAACTACATCTAATATTTGCACTAAATCTTCAGCTTTAATAGCACTGACACAGCAGCACCTAGCTCCATTCCCACTATTAAAAACGCAATTCTTTCCTCTCACATTCCAGTTGCACTCCACAATACAGCATGGCAAATAATTAGTGTTGCTTGTTGATGTGATAGTAGGAAGGAACAAAAGGGGGAAAGAAAGATGACAGTATAATCAGTTATGTGTTGGTGTGCGTGACTGGGTGTGAAGTGGAAAGTAGTTTTCCTGTGTTGCTATCAAGGATGCCTGCAATCATAGCATTCAGTCTGCCCTTCAAGTACCACGCACCAGGGCAGAATATTTCATCTTTCAAGACCAGGGACTACATCTGTGATCTCTAATAGGAATTGTCCTTCCTTTTACACATTCCTCATAATAATCTGATTTATCCCAGACAGCTCCTTCCATAGGACGTATCTCACACTGACTCTCACATTCTCTTTTGAAGGCAAAAAATCATATTGTAGCTATTTTGAAATATGCCTTTGATCTAAGGAAAATCATGAGCAATTTGTGCGTGACATTTACTAACTAATGTGCTGAGGGAATATTACTCCTAGAAAAACACCATTTTCTGGTAGTTTCAATATACTGAATAATGCTATGCCAGCGATGATTCATCTAGAAAAGGTAACTATTTCAGCATGATGAGCGATATTAATAACAACACATTATACACAGTGCCTCTCAACCAGACAGCTTCTAAAGCCCACTGCAAACCTTTATATATAACGACCACTTCAGTCACTGAGTGAATTGCAGGCACCTGTGAGTAGAACAGGATCCCCATTTCTAAACCAGCCACAATGGATAGTATACTGCAAAAGGCAAAGGAAAAGGTGATTGGAGTTGAAATACTAGCAGAAGTGGGAGAAATGAATAAAACAAATAGCCTGAGCTGAAATCTGACATCAAGTATGACACTCTTGCAGCCTTAAAAAAAAAAGTGTATTGGATCATCAATCATCCAAAGTGGTCAGTGTAGGGTCTGTCAAGGTAGAGAAGAAGTGCTGAGCAGTGATTAATGCAAAGGGAATTCTCTCTTGCTGGATACAGACAGTCCTTGCTGTCCCAGCTCCCAGGAAAACTATCAGCCTGCTGCACAAGTCGCTCCATTTCCCTAAGCCTTAGCATCAGACAGGAGGTCTGAGAACCACCTAATACCAGTCAGCACCTGCCCTGCAAGGACATGCTGACCCCTGCCATAGGCAGTCAAACAGCACCACCCCAAGGGAAAAAAAAGCAGTGATTCACCCCCCTCCCCCCACACCTGCCTGCAGTCCCCTTTGGGTCCCACTCCCAAACACAGACCCAGCCCACCCTTCATCTGAGAGCTGACAACAGCCTATGGGAACAGAGATGCAGGGCCATAACATACCTTTAGTCTTTAACTGTCACTGTCTAATTTTCTATGTTATATATTTAGAATAAATACAGATATATACACACTCTATAATGACATCACTGCTGGCACACAAGACCTTTCAAGATATATAGCTACATTCATAAAACAATACCAAGAAAACAACAATAAAAATATGTTGAAATGGATTTGAGAGGAAAATGTGAACATGTTAATCTGTTGTGTGGAGATATAAATACAGACTCAATCCCTGCCTATGCTGATGACTTAAGCTCTGATTTAGCAAAGTGCTTGATCGCATGCTTAGCATTCAGACATGCACTGGTGCACTTCCTTTGAGGGTTGGCAGCACAACAGAACTTTTCCCCATTTTCTTTTCCCCCACAAGAACTTGCAAAGCCAAACATCCTGTACTCCCATGCTTACAACCCTTCTGAAATCAGCTGCTGCATTTTCACTAATTGGATGAGCCACCCCAGTAGTAGATCAGCTCATTATGGAAAAAGATTGTACAGCACACAGTCCAAGAGGACAACAGGGAACCCACATTAAGACATCATCTAAAGTCCTTCCCACTTTCCAAGATGCCCTGTACAGCCCTGGGCTGTGTCAAGTTGATGTCACCTCTATAGCAGGGGTGGTCACAGCCAGCACCACCATATCTGCTGAAGGAGTATATCTGCAACAAGGGATCACTCTAACTGCTTACAGGGTTGCAGAGGCAATATTTATGCTTTGTGCACCACAGAAAGGCACAGGTTTAGATGAGTGACAGCTTCTAGGTCAGGACCTGGGAATGTGAGAGGAAGTCTGCACTACAGGAAAGTCACTTCATCTTCTTTGTTCAGTGGGGCAAGTGTAGCATCTCTCTCATATCAGCTTTCAGAAAATACATAGCAAAGATTATGCAAGTCCATTAGTTGATCGGTGCAATAATCATATCTTTGGAGACATACAACACCAAGCACAATGGGATCTGCACTCAGCCACGGTCTCCAGCTGCTAATATAATGCTAATCCCCTGTAACAACCCCAGTTGCCCCACATCACATCTGTTCATCCTGTGTTTATGCTGGAGTGATCCAGAAATTTTCACATACAGACTATGAGGCTGGTTTCACACCTCATCTACAAGGTTCCCTCTAAGACCTTGTTTCCTTTGGTTCTCAATCATAGAATCACAAGGTTGGAAAGGACCTACAAGATCATCTAGTCCAAACATCCTCCCACTACCATTGCTACCACAGCTACTAAACCATATCTCGTAGCAGTACTGAACACAGTACTCAAAGTGCAGCCTCACCAGTGCTGAGTACAGTGGGGATGATCACCTCCCTGGTCCTGCTGGCCACACTATTTCTAATGCAGGCCAGGATGCCGTTGGCCCTCTCAGCCACCCAGATACACTGTCGGCTCATGCTCAGCCAAGCATCAACCAACATCCCTAGGTCCCTTTTCTCTTCACAGTCATCCAGCCATTCAGCCCCAAGCCTATAGCGCTGCATGGGGTTACTGTGGCCGAAGTGCAGGACCCAGCACTTGGCCTTGTTGAACCTCATCCCATTCACCTCAGCCCAGCAATCCAGCTTATCTAAATCCCTCTGAAGGGCCTCCCTACCCTCATGCAGATCGATACCACTTCCCAACTCAGTGCCATCTGCAAATATACTGAGGGTACACTCTATTCCCTTATCTAGGTCATCAGTAAAGATATTAAATGAGATGGACCCCAGTACTGACCTCTGGGGCGCACCACTTGAAACAGGTCACCAGCTGGACTTAGCTCCATTATCCACTACCTGCTGGGCACAGCCTTCTAGCCAGTTCCTTACCTAAAGAAAGGTATACCTGTCCAGGCCACGGGCAGCCAATTTCCCCAGGAGAATACTGAGAGAGACCACACCAAAGGCTTTGCTGAAATCTAGGTGGACTACATCAACAGCCTTTCCCTTATCAGTCCATAGGAACCCTGAGTTTATTTTCCCATTCCTTACCCCCCCAGGAGCTGTTCACTTAGCATGCTTAGCATTGTTTCCCTTCCGTGGGCTGCTGTACCCTCCAAGGAGTTGTTAAGCTGAACATGTGTTGTAGTTCTACTTTTGTATGTTAATTGATACACTTTTTAATTTTACTTTTGCATATTATTTGAATTTGTTTCATTGTAAATTAGATTCTAAAGAGCCCCTGTAAACAATTACTGCTTGCCAGAAGATCTCTCAAACAAGCAAAACCTCCTTCAGAGAAAATGCTGATGAAATTCAGCCTTGCTTCTGAATCACTGATGCAATGCAAAAATCCCACCTTTAAGAATCAGGAGGGGAGGGGGAGAGCCTCCATTAATATAAATGCCTAATTTCCACTGACATTTACAGGGATGATGATAGCTTCATGGAAGCAAAACACAACCCAAAGGATTACACTTAAAGTATCTGTACAACTCCACCTGATGGTTTCCAGTGCTAAAACAGATATAAAGGGCAATTTTTTAATACTAAAAAATGAACTCAGGGGAAAGTGGGAAACAATTCAAAAAGATCAGCTTTCAAAATTATTTCTTGACACTCTTTCATAAGAAGAATATTTAAATACGCAAGATTAATTACTCTCTCCAAACTAGTATCTTACCTCACTGCCTGCCAACCTTGATCTTTCCAAACACGTTAAACTTGGAAGCTGTAAAACTAAATACAGGATGGGTTGAAATTGAGATTCTACATTTGATTAATCGTAACTTCAACAAAAGAAAAGAGAAAATTAAGTGTTTCAAGAGCCACTGCTCCTACAAATGCCTTGAACTGAAGCAGACTCTGCCAGATCTGTGGTACGAGGCAGGCTGTGTGCCAGCTTGGAATACAAAGCCTTTCTTCTGAGGTGGCCTAAAGCCACACAGCCACAATTCAACTCCACTAAGAACTTCTCAAACCATAATGCATACATACTTGATATTTGATAAAGTCACAGGTGATAACGTGCCACATTCTGGATGACAAATTAACTTAATCAGAGTAAAGGAAGGGGGAGAAAATTGCTGGGAAAAGAGAAAAGTCCTAGAAACAAGATTTCCAATTCAGCTGTCCTTCTTCTCAGACCTGCAATGATATTAAACATATAAAAGATGAAGCTTCCTTCAAAACACGTCCTTCACTTCCTTAATGGGCTCCACACACTCAGAGGCAGGCTCTAGCCAACAGGGCTGCCCTCCAGCAAGGCTTGTGCAGGCACTGAGTCAGGCTGACCAGCACTAAAATAAAAAAAGGACAATCTTTTGATAAACAGTTATTTTCTTTTCCTTCTCTACTGTAACTTTCTCTTATGCTGCTGTATTTGAGCTCTCAGAAATGACTGGCAGTATCAGTCCTATATGCTTGCGCTTCTTCTACTGCCTTTAATTTTAAGTTCCACAGGAATCAAAGTAGAGCTTGAAGATGAATTTAAACTAGGAAGTTTTGAAATCTAAGAAACAAGAACATGTCTGTACCAGTGTGTTTTCTCAGCTCCACATAAGCCCTCCAAGAAACCAGCTGCAGAGCGGCACTAGTTTCATTCTATCTTAATGATCTACCAAACAGTCCAGTGCTTTGACTTCCAACAAGACAGATAGTGGAAAGAAACTCTTAAAATACTCTATGTGTAGTAGATGTAGCAAGTTCAAGAAAAACACAGTTGGCTGAGCAATTATTGAACACAATTTGTGTTTGAATGGAGAATTTCCAATAAAACTGCGGGCTTGGCTTAGTTCCCTACAGCCAGTCACAGTAAATCTGAGCCCTGGACCAGCTCTGCAGTGGCAGGTCAGGCTGGGCATCAGTCTGGAAGTGAAGAACTTGGGTCTTCTTGGTGCTCATTGATGGGCTACATTATTTGCAGATGCAATTAGACTTTACTCCATGACAGTTTGCTGGCAACCAGCTAAGCCCCGTAAATCCAATTTCAGTGTTTAGCTCCAAATACCATTTTCAGGTCCTGTTCTATGAGGTGGAAGAGTAATTTGAACAATTTCCAGCACCACAGTCATTAAGAGATAACTGGCTTTTCTTCCTCCATTTTTAGTTCACCTTTTTCCCTTCACTCCATCTGTAAAAATATTATGGCAGGGCAGATGCATATTTGCAATGACTCAAAACTAGCTGCAAAGGATGAAGATCTTACAAGACTGTTTCTTCTTTGTAAATACTGGATTATCATGGTAAAAACATTCCCTGGGGTTCAGCAAACTGACTAGAGCTGAGAATAGGAAAAAAGTGACAAAACCAACATAAGTGAAATCCTTTTAAAATCACGCCGTACTAGCCAAACTTCCTTTCCCTCAGAAGCAGTTGATCTAATAGATTATTTGCTTTGCTTTTCACCTCCAAGATCGATAGACAAGCTTTAACTAGGTCACAAATTAGATAGCTGGGAAAGAGAATGCTTTCTAAGGAATATTTTCTTCTCGGCAAATAATTAGCTATTTCTTTACCAAAACACTTAAAGAGAAGCAGCAGCAGTGCTGCTGGTTGATCAATCATTTTGACTGGGTAAGGAATGGAAAACTGGCTTTTTTTTTTCTTTTAATTATGCTTTTCCCTAATCCATTTTTAAATGACAATTGGAGACAAATCCCAAATAATGCTTTTCATCCAGATGAACACATCCTCTCCAACAGACTTGTGGAAGCCACAGAAGTGTTCCTCTGAAGCCTCTAGACAAGGGCTGTTGCCAGGATCATTAGGCTGTCCAGGGCACACGGTCTTTTTCACACTCCTTTTCTGCTTTTATTACTCATAGGAGACAGACCACTGGACTTTCTCCAGGTGTTCAGACATAAATAGAGCAGGAAGCTCCTATTGGGCCAAGGTAGCTGAAAATGTGGAGGGATAAGAGCTTCTCTCCGTATGTGAGCACGTTCAGTTCTATTTTTCCTCTGTTCCTAAAACAGAACTTGCTACACTTTCTGAAATTTGATATCCACTTCCTCTAGCATCATATTCCACATCCGTGCCTATTTATATGTTCAATACATCACAACTCCATTTTTCCCAATGGATGACACAAACACCTATATTAATCTATTAGCTTCACTAACTTCAAATGTCTCTAGTCAAAACCACTGAAATTGCAGGCACTGCAGACTTTAATGACTTTAAATCTTTACCTTTTGCTCTACTACATACAATGACTTGGCCCAACACAGTAACACAAGTTCCAGACACTTGAGGTTAACCTTGAAGACCACTCATCTTGTGACAGATCTCAGCACTCCGCTGCTTGCTGGAATCTCACCTCTTTCTCCCCCCCACACACAGTGTTGCAGGCTACTTCAGGCTGGATTGGGCAGTAAGTAGAAACCCTTCCATTAATTTTGAATGATGCATTTCTATCTTCAGCTATGAATAAAACAGATCAATGACACAAGCATGTTTTATTAGGCCTCCTGTGCAATGAATTGGTAGTGAGACAGCCAGGAAGATGGAGTTGACATGCAGATGAGATTTGTAAGTGAGGACATATTGATTATTTCCATCTCAGTTCAGGCAGTAATTCTACACGACACCTCTTCTCCTGTTTCAGCTCATTATTTATGCCATAAAAACACTATCTCAATGATAATAACAGGCTTCATTTACAAGCCAGAGCATAAAGCATCGATGCTTAAGATTTCAGGAAGTGGGTTAAAGGAAGTGAGAGAGATTTAACAAGTTCTAGAGATGCACAAAACTGCTGAGGCTGATCTTGTGGCTTTTTATGCCCTTAGAAAGGAAGATTGAGAGCAGGTGTTAGATTACCAGTCTTTTTATTAATAACTCAAAGCTTGTATGAGAGTTGATTGATAGCACAGTCAGCACTTCCCAGCTCTCTCCTCACTTTGTGCCATCTTTCTCACAAAAAGCATCAGGCATGTTCCTGATCCCCCCAAGGTGGAAGATGGATCCAGTGCCAAGAGGAGATCGTTCAGGAGATTCTTCACTGGAGAAGATACCATGCGATGCGTGCATCAGCTGTGGCTTAGGCTGTCTTTTATCCCTAGCATTTTTTTCCATCCATTAGAAGCATCACCAGTGAATTAGCAGGCAGGCCACCACAGATTCCTCATCTCCAAAACTAGAAGCAATATTCCACCTCCAGGAACTTCTGTACTTAGAAGTAGTGCTCATCAGTTTCAGCTTTCTTGCTTTTCTGCATCCCACCCAACCATATGCACATTTTCAGAAGCTAGATGGTCTTTTAAAGGCCCACAAAACATAAGTTCTCAAATAATAATTCTGCTGCTTTATTTTGCAGATGGACAAGATCTTTGCAGCTGAACAGCAAAGAGAATACTCAACTTTCAATTTTCAGATAAGTCTTGTTCATAACATCTCAATCTATTGCAGCTTAGGTTAAGTTCTCCCAAATCCCCATCACCTTAAGAGACCATGTGCTCTGCAGTATTGCCATTGTTAGTAATATACCATCTTGTCAAAAATACTGATGCTTAAATACTTAACATCCCTACAGTGATATCTAGTCCCACAGTACAGACACCCAGAATATCAATTTATTAGAAATACTAGAAAACAAGTCAAGAAATAAATATTCAGAGTACTGCAGAAGTCTTTACAATGAACATTGTGTTCCACCTTCTCAATATCTCCTTCTCACATGGAAGCCAAAATCCTTTTGGCAGAAGGATTACTCTTCCCCCTTTGTGCACCAGTATAGCAGTAAACATTCAAAAGTACTAAATATCCCCTTGAAATGAGATAATCTTACTGTAACACAATGAAAAGCACAGCAATGACAGCAGAGCAGTGAAGTTCCAGGCTGCAGCAAGTGGGGACTTGCTCAAATGCAACAAGCCATCAGCACAGAAACAAAGGAAAGCTGCTGCTTACTTTCAGAAGACCTCAGGTACACAGGGATCTCCAGCAAGATCCCCTCCCTCCAATGCTAGCCTTTAAATGAGGTCTGGAAAGGGGTGGATCCTGGCTCTATCCCTTCTCATCACTCAGCTGCACTGCATACACCTGAGCACCCCTGGGTTGGCCCTGCCTTCCCACCAGGTGTTCAATCACTGCTTCAAGCCATGACTTCACATTTCTGCTACACTTAAAAAAAACAAGTAACCAGAATGACTTAACCAACCACTTCTCATCTTCCAAACCATCCACCAGCAGGATGGGTCCACCCTATTTGAACTTCAGCCTACATAAGAGAATATAATTCCATACTTCCAAACATAAAGTACAAGTATTATAGGAGATAAAAGCATTTATTCCAATAGTTTTAACTGGTCTGTTCTTTGCAGTTGTGTTACAATAGCAATAACATCAACCTCAGCTTGCTTCCCAAAGTGTTGATGGGCAGCTGCGGTTAACAGCCTGGAGGAAAAGTCTCACACCACCAGTTCTCACCCTTAATTGCTAAGAAATGGTCCTTGATCATTAGTATATGTCTGATACTTCTGTGTTTAAATCTCTATAGAGCTACCATGTGCAGAAAGAACAGAGCTGGGTACCCAGCCAGACAGCCCAAAAGCCTTTGTTAAGCTATAGTTAAGGCTGCACATGTGTCAGATAAGTCAAGAGAAAAGAAACAGAAGAAAATTCTCTTAGGGCAGTGAGAAACTGTTCGCTAAAACAAGATCTATTAAAACACAGAAATAGAGTTAAGATGTCCTAAACAGCCCTCAACCACTGCCAGCTCCACACCCAGGCAAAGTGCTTTATCAATGCTGTGGTGCAGCACAGAAGTAAGCTCCGATGCTCTGTAGAGCATGGGGGCCTGTTTTCATCTCTGCTGCTTCAGTTACAAGCCTTTAAGTGCTTAATGAACCTAGGTAAGAGTAACAGGGCTAAAATATTTATAGATACAGGACTGAGTAAGCTGAATGCACATGAGCGATTATAACAATACTAGAAGACATCATTTGCAGAAAGTCACTGCCCAAGCTCTCCCATATTCCAAGATGAAGCTTAACATCTAGCAGAATCAGCACATTACTGGGCAGTACATTCATGCATTCAACTAGCTAATGGATTTATGCTCCTCACATGACTTTATCACGTCTCCTTCTATGACACATCAATGGACGCCCTTTTAACCTAGCTGTTTTAATTAGGAGAGCCAAAGGAGTCCTCAGATGCTCTAGGAGCTGCACAGCTGTCCTTGCACAGGACTAAGACTCTGCTTAAATGTTCTTCAAAGAAACTTTACCAGCCTCAGTAGTCTCATCACTGCCCAGGAAGCCATATCAGGGAGGAAGACATTTCTTTAAAATATTTAGAGCAATGTGGGAGAAAAACATCCCCTAACATATGCTGCTGGTATGCTCAGGGCAAACTGTCCAGCAGTAAAGGCCAAATACAGCTGAAGTGAAAGGGATGGATTTGACACTGAGTTCAGGCATGAATGACAGCTCTTGTAATGAAGCAGAGATAAAAGCTGTCCCAAAACTTGTATAGGAACCAGAGACGAGTCTAACCTCACAAGCATCCAAGAGGTAAATCTTACTTTTCCCCAAAATCAGGCAAATAGGTAGAAATACATTTTGATCAAGCCCTGCAGAAACTGCAACCAAGTTAATACTTGCAGGTGGTCCTATTTTAAACCTTTGTGAAGATAAAGAATACAAGGAAGAAGGGAAGTGAGAAGCGCTAGGTTTTACTGTGTCTGTGTTAATCACCCAGAGACACAACCCTGCCTCTGTTGAGCCCAGAGTTAATAGGAAGCAAAGGCTCAAAGCATCCTCACCTTTCCTAGGTCTCTAAAACATTTCAGGTCAGCAAGGCTCTTCAGGACATATCACCAAACATACTGCTAGGCAGGATGCTATAATTATTCTGCTTCTGTGAATTTTTAAGCATGAAACCTGCATGCATATTGCTAGAGCACATCAGCTGGAAAGCTGCCTGCCACAAAGGCCAACGCAGCTATGAGCTGAATGATTAGAGTAAGAGCAACAAAAGATCACCTCCCTGTCAGCTTCTTCATTTACTGCAGACTTATGCAAATAGACCAAATAAAAGCCCGAAGTACTGACCCCAGGCACAGAATAAATCCATCCTCTAAGGAGGCAGGGGGAAAGTGAGGGAAGAATCCGGACTAGGAAGGAGGTATACAGTCTACAGAGGAAAAAAAAAAATACAGCACACTCTGAGAATCTTCTCTCTCTCCACACCAAGCTTTTCTGATTCATTAAACCTCCCAATCTGCAACATGTTTGACTTCTGTGAACTTCACTGCAATCAGCAACAAGAAGGAAGACAACTCTGGGGGAAGGCGCAGAGTCAGCAGAAAGGAGAAAGCTTTTCAGCTCCACCAACTGATCCTTCCCTCTCCAAGGGAGTGGGGCAGGAGATGAAACTTGCAGTTCTTATTTACTGTCTTCTTTCTGCAATTTCTTACTCACATGACTAGAACTCAAGTTTTTGGTAAATGCCCTCAGATCCCAATAGTTTGCAAGGATAAGGGATGAAACACAGGATGTAGCATGCCTTTGGGAACATCTCCCAGCATGCAGGGGAGAAAGGGTAAAGAGTAGCAACACAACTACCTGCCTTTCTGAGCCACAACTGTCCACCAGACCACACTCTCCTGGTTCCCTTCTTGCACACAAGATCAGGGGTGCAACTTAAGGTGCTCCAAGGTCCAACCTTTCACTCTGCCTGTGAGTGGATTTGAGGAATGAAATACATTCCTCAATAAGGCTCAAGGGGAAAAATAAACTGTGGTTGTAATGTGATGGGGTTTATGACATCTTTGCTACCTTTCATTTGCCGCAAAGGTGCAACTTCTCCAGTAATTACTGGAATCTGCCTTTTTGATTAGGCTATATTTAACTGTTCATCAAGGACATGCAGGTCTTGGGATAGGCATTTGTGTGCTGCTGTATACAACTGATTGCAATTAATGCACATCTACTAAATACATGAACAACTCAAGGAAAAGCAGGTGCCTTTTTTGGCTTTCTCTGTTGCATATTATGGCAGTTGTCTCCTTCTATAAGAAGGATTTTTCTTTGTCTTTTTAAATACTTCTATATAGAAGCACCTGCAACCTCCTCCCATCTTTAGTCTACCTTCTGGAAATAACAAGTAGACTGTGGCTTTATACAGCACTACAGAAAAGGCATTATTTGGCTCTCCTTTGACCTCTGATCTTAGCCAAGTCACTGAATGAAAGTCAAGCATCCCATTTGCAAAGCAGGTAGCCAAGCCACACTGCTCCACAATTTGTAAAGCAATTGCACAGAGTGACAGCAAGCACAATATTTGTGTAACCTGCTTTGTTGTTACCCACTGGCACATTCAGCCTCAATTAGACAAGCACAAGCCAGCACATTAGCTGCAACAGTGCTCCTTTTATTTCAGTTGCCTCTCATGTTTGCAATCACAGCATAACACCACAAACTTCCAGGGGCAAATTTATCCTGCAGCAGCCCTGCCGGATTCAGTCAATTTGGGCCTGCTCTAATTAACCTGTGTGCAATCATCATCATTTCCACACCATCTAGAACAAGAAGCAGAGGTCACTCTGTACTGGGCATTGCTTCTCTGCATTTTAAGCAACAGAAGTTTAACTTTTTCATTGCTGCTTTAAAGCATCCTGCAAAGCAAAGAAATTCTTGGGGAATACATCTGCATGCAGCACACTGCAGGTGAGAACGCTAAGACTGCCATGCCTGGGCACAGAGGCTGCTTCTCCACATGTGCTTTGCTGTGTGGGCTTTTTTTGGGGGGAGGGGGTTTTCTGTTGCTTTGTTTTTTAAAAGAATGACACCTCCTGGTCCACATAACTCCTCACACAGATGTCACCAAGGTGCCAGAAGCTAACAGCCATCCAGGATGGCTGTCATGTATCGACTCAGGACTCTTTGGTATACACCAGATGAGTTTCATTCCCTAGTGCTCAGACTCACCCTCACTCTCCAATTTATCTTTCCTGCATTAAATACTCATATCTACAAACTGCCGCTTCCTGGCCCTTATCACTGCAGACGAAAAGGAAGCCTCTGCTCTGCCCCTGCCAGGCTCCATACACCGCCGCTCCTGCAAGCGGAGCAAACTTTTTCTTCACCTTATTTCTATGCAGAGATGGCACAGGGGCTCCTGCTCAGAATGACAAACCAGTCCACAAATCACTTGGGAATCTTCTACACTCAATTTGCTCCAGCTCTGCCGGGCAAACAAGAGACATATACATTACTACTGATTAGTCCATGTCTCCAGTATCAGCAGCCATGCACACAGGCTGACCGTAACTTTAAATATTGATAACTAAACTCATATATCATAGGCCTGAGAGAGTGACAGTTTCAGTGCATAACGGCACAGGCTTTCTACAATAATCAAACACTCAATAATTCATGAAAATATAACCCCCCAAATCAAATTGGAAGCTATTTTGTGTAATATATTATTTAAAATTCAATATTATAATGCACACAACTTCTGCTCCTACCACAGAGGACCCTTTCAAAATGTGATTATATGCGGACTCTATTTAAGAGTGACAATTTTGCTTTTCATTTGTTTAACAGCTTAAATGGAAGAGCTCAACTGGAACTAAGTCATCTGACAATGAAACCAAAGCCGACATAAGCAACTTTGCAAACTTCATGACAACTCAAAAAAAGGCATAAATCTTCCTCATTGCTAACACAGATGAATTCCCCACTCCAATGCTCACCTTTACAAATTCTTCAGCATTAAGTGAAAGGAAATATTCTGCAAAAAGCATCTGACAAATGTTTTCAGTTTCCTCAGTCTGTCACCCTGGTCTGAGCAAATAGTACAGAAAAATTTACTTGCATTCCAGGGACTCTCGCATAGAAAAAACAACTTTGACTTTGCATCTCTGTTTATTCCTGTTGGAAAAAACATTTGTGTAAGGGAAGGTTGCCTGATGCAAAGTGCCAAGAGAAGAGGTTTTTGCCCTTGTAAACAGAAGGCGCTGGAGCATAAAATACAATCAAGATTTGTGACAAAATCCAGCCCAGGCAGACGTCACTCCTCAGTGGCAGTGGGGCATGGGGTGAAGTGGCACCGTGTGATTGAGGGGAGCAATCTCACAAAGTGATGGCAGGGGGAGGCTCGGCAGCCAGGAGCCCGAGCAGCCGTGGCTGAAGCACATGGATTGGCTTTGAAGGAGAAAACTACTGTGAAGAGAAAAATCTCAGCCTGTTATGGATTGTTTGCAAGCAGAGCCTTCCAAAGTTTTGCATCTGGCAGTTGCCACTACTTCAGTCAGTACTAACAGCAATCTTTTTTATTGTTCATCTACAAGAAATTAAACGTTATTTTCTCACAAACAGTGATTTCTAAGAAAAAAACATTGGAGAAACAAAGATTCATCTATCTGAAGCTGTTACCCTGTAGCCAAGTGATACTGCCCTGAATAGTCTCTTCCTATCCGCTGCCTTTTCCTACCTACCCTCTACTCCTTTGGTCACCTTGATATTAGCCTTTTGCCTGTTTTTTTTCTTCCTCTCTGCTGTCTCACATCAGAACAACTCAGGGCTGTGAGCCTAAATACTGCCTCCTTTCCAGAGCTTCAATAGGGCAGCTAAGCAGGGCTGTGCCTCCCACAGGTGAAGAAAAATGCAAACATGCCAAGGTCCCCATCCTGGGGTGAATGTGTGTCCGTGAGTCCAGAAGCTGCTGTTCCAGATGACATATGTATTGGTTCAGGCACTGCTCCCATCCCTCATTTTCAAAGTATCCCAATTTGATCTTTATCAGTGTCAACTGATGGCACTGGTCTCACACACAGCACAACTCATACTGGTCTCGTAGGACCAGTCTAACCAGATACTACAGAAATAGTGTTTGCACCAAGAATGCTTGATTCTGTTTCCTTCCAGCTTTCTCCAAAACTCCATGGATCATTAGAAACCAAGAATGTAAAATGTTTTGTTTGGCCTTTTGTGTTCATTCTTGTCTTCATTGGAGATTTTCAGCAGTGTATCACAGGCACATGGTGCTTCGCATGGACAGATGCTGGCCAGAAGCAACCAGAGAAATCACAAAGAGGTCACAGCACTCATTTAAAGGATTATTTTCAGAGCAACTAAAGACGCTTAATAAGTTAAGCGGAAAGACTAAGCGGTGATGCTATGACAGTGAATGAAGAATCAGAATAGGAAAAGCTCAGGTATGAAAGAATATACTTGGCAGAAAAAGGCAAAACAAGTAGTGACTTGAAGTTAAAGCATCACATTCCAACAAAAATGACTTTTTTAAAGGTGTGAATCACCATCTCATTCAGAAAAGAGCTACTCAGTATTCTCATCTCTGAGGACAGTTTGACAACAGTGACTTAATATGTGGGAAGAAGAGATAAAATATCAGGAAAACACTCCCGTGAAGTGATATTACTGGGCAGTCATGCTTTGGAAGTCAATGCAGTTCATGAGAACAAGTGGGCAGGAAGAATTTTTAATCAATGAACCTGCAGAATTACTGTGCTCTGGCCAACAGCTGCCTCTGGGTCTGCCATACAAACCAATATCTGAATTCCCTGTCATCACACCTTATAGGAGCTGAAGTAGGACAGCAGGTTTCATGCAGTCATCCATTGAAACAGGACTTCACAGCAGCATGAGTGACATTAAACATTAGAGAATGTGTGCCTTACCCTCTTCTGCAAAGCTCCTAGAACCAAGGAAATGGTACTTAATTATGAAAAGAAGATAAAGAAAAGGTTGCAGATGTTGCAGCAGACCTGCACATCTCTAGTGTCCAAGTTGAATTAACTTGGGCACCCAAACCAACCTCAGTGATGCAACCAGTGTGGCTGAATGAAGGGCACTGTCTGTGAAATGCTGACCACATGTTAAGCTCAATCCTGAAGAGCAGGATCCACTTGGAAAAATGGAATGAGGACCAATCGCTCTGCAGCAGTCACCACGTAGAGTGTTCAAAGTGTTCAGTGGTGATATGGCACTTTGGTGCATATGCAGGCATTCACACATGGCTGCATCTCACTTTTAAATGTCTCTCAAGAGTTGCATATTAAAAAGAAGGATTTTTCCAGGAACAAACACAGTTGGCAGCCTTTTGTCTCTATTTTTTAAAGCAATTTATGAAAGAAGAAAAGTAGCAGAGTCGATTTACAAAAGGCTGCAGTCTGGGCTTTGATAGATGAACAGATACAGTAACAAAACCTCTCACATTTCACTGAGAGCTCCACCTTTTTTATCTCCTCATCCTGGTGAGGAAAGAATAAGGAAGGCAGACAGATGAGCAGCTGAAAGACCTAGGCAATGTTTAAACTAGCAAATAACCAACCAAGAGATCAGCCTCCTTACATTTTTCCAGACCCAACCAGATAATCAGCTAAGTGTTTCCTCTTGCATTTTGCCTCCCTTTTGGGAGGGAATGAGTAAGATGACAGTGATTTACACTACAACCTGTTGTAAAGAAGTCCTATGTAATTTTTTTGAGTCACAGCCTGGCAGCTCTGAAGGAGTAGTGCCCCTTCTACAATCTAGGACATTGCACTGGGGAGTAATAACAGTGCCAGAGGTAGCATCAAGGAGATGATAGCAAACAACAGCACTTTTCCCAGCTGGTTATGCAGACCTGCTCCCAGGCAACATGTAGACTTCCTTCTGAGGACATTACATGAGTTACACCTGCGTTGATTTCTGATGAAAGCATTTCAGCCATTAACATACTGTAATCTAGAACTTAAGCACTCAATAAGGGAAAAATGCCTTTTCATTTCCAGAAATGTACAGAGAAGGGCTAGGCACTTCGACTGAAAGCTTTGTGGAGCATTTCAATTGCAGGCTAGGATTTCTGAGATTGTCGTCTACTGGGATGTCCTTTCTGTGCTACATATTCACATGCTAATCTAGAAGTGGCTCATGGTCCCACCTCCATCAGCAGTTCTCATCTTCCTGCATTCTCAGCAGAGCTCCTATCCTCCGCACAGCCAGACATCCTTGCGCTCATCTCTAATGCAATGTTTTTAAAGCACTGTTCTCATTTCTCTTCTAAATTTAAAATGAAAAATAACTTCCAAACCTCAGCATTTTTTTCCTCCCCCCACAGTGAATTTCTTGATCTGCAACAAATTCTACAGGAAGAAACTTCTATGCTTCATCTGCTCCTGTCCCTCAAAGTACAGCCTTCCTCTCCTAAACTGGAATTTATAATCAATTAGATTTTAATGTAGGAAAAAAACAATAAGACTTGAAAAGAAAGAAACCAGATGAAAAATATTATTCACTCTCCTCACTTCAAGTAGGCTGCTTGCTGCAGCTTCTACTGAAGTTCCTCACAAACACCATAAGCAACAACATACACATAACATAGTTTTTCCAGTTAAACCTACATACTTGACTAGAAGGGTCTCGTGTGTTTCTGTAATAAAACTACAAATTTCTTTGCGAATCCATTGTGAACTCATTGTGAATCCATTACGTGACCATACAGTGACAGAAGAAACTCATGCAAGAGTGAAGGTAAACATAAGTAGAAAAGAGGTTGCTTGAGCAAAACTCACAACAGAAATGAAAATATTAAAGATGGCAGTGACTGCTGCCTGAACTCAGATCTGCAGATCTCATTTTCTCCTCCTCAAACCCCAGCTCCTGGAGTCATAATGGGGAGAGAACCTTCTCAAGTCAAACATCTTGCTCTCAGTCAGAAAGCTTGAAGAAAGCTCCCATTAAAAGACAGTGTGTGTATTTTAAAAAGATGAGTTTACAAAAGGATTTTTGAGCCTGTCCTAAAAAACATTGACTCCCTCCTGTTGGAGTGGTAGAGGAGAATGAATGCCCACATCTGCTGTGCTACTGCACTACAGTCCTTACTCCTTCCCCAAACCTTACCTGAGCTCTAGGATCTGCAGCCCAGCTTTCCCTCTCCCTTGCTCTGCACTGCATCATTACATGAAGCTCCTGCATTCCCTCCCCCGTCTCTGCACAGCTCCTCTGCAGTGCAGCACTACTAGAAATCAGCAATACCAAAAACCATTTTTCCAGCTCTTTCCCCACTCTCCCCCATGCTTTAGCACTGCAGCCTGCACTGCCCCACCTCCCAGCCCTGCACTGCAGCAGCTTGCTAGCTTCCTTCATCTCTGCTCACAAGTTCTGTTTTTGCACTGCAGCACAGCAGAAAGCCTCGAGCACCACCACCTCTCTCCAGAGCCCTGTGGCACAGCCCAGCCCTGAAGCACCAATCCCACACCCTGCTGCTCTCTTCCCTGCTCAGCTCTTTCCATTCAATACCAGGCAGCAATATTGCTGAAGCATTCACCATCTTTCATACTCCTTAGTCCCTACCTTTGGTGCTGTAAAGATCCCCCTCATCCCAGTACATTCTCAGCCAGATTCTGGTTTGGAGTCCCATAAGATTCACCCTTCCCTCTACTGCCACTGCTCAAGCACAGTTTTATATTCTCTGTATTTGTGCAGGAGTCTGCAGTCACTGCTCAGAGACAATATTGAAGCACACTTGGCAAGTACAGATTGTTTAGAGAGTCATCCTGGATTTACTAAGGGGAGGTCATGCCCAACAAACTTGAGTAATTTCTTTAAGGAGGTGACAATGACAAGGGAAAGGGTAAAGAAGTAAACCATAATTTAGCTGGACTTCAAGAGCCTTTTGATACAGTACCACATAAAAGGCTAATTTATAAGGTTAATATGTATGATGTTAATGGCAAAATACTCAGCCAAGTAAGAAGCTTTTTTTAATTGCCCTAACACAAAACTAGGAGGCAGGGGAAACCAGTGACTGATGACAAGAAGGGGAAAAGGAGACTCACACAGGAACTTCAGAATCTGGGCTTTCACACCCCCACACCCCTCTGCCTTGCAGAGAGTTTGCTTCTCATACTTTCTAAGAAGCTGTACAAAACTCACTGTAGAAATTATTAGTTTTGGTCATCAAACAGGCTACACTTGGAGAAAGGTCAAAGTTATATCCTTATTGTGCCTCTAAAGAACATCAAACATAATAAAAGTATAGATTCGTGGCACTTAATACAACGTACTATGTGAGATGAACTGGTGAAGTTACAAGCATATGAGGTTAGACAGATATTCAGATGACATTAAAAGGAAGACCAAGAAGAAATGAAAAGAAAGATTCATAAGTCTGAACACAGCCTTAGGTCTCTAAGGCAAACATACCTTTCTTGCCACTCCAGAGTTGGGTCACTGCTATCATTGGTTGTCTTGCTCCAGGTGATATCAAAGGTTGATGACAACAACAGAGCAGGTTCCCTGCCTTCATATACAGTCCATGTTCTTCTCGGACATTAAAATTCATCTGGCAAGAGATTAACAAACAGATTTTAAAACTACCAAAGGACAGGAAGACACTTCTCCATTCTGACATAGTTTCACTAGTGCAAGAGGTGCAATTACAAGACCCATGGAAGGTCCCTGGAGCCACCTCCAGCTTCCTCACACATCAGGGACTACAACCTGACCACTGCTCTCTAACACCAGCAAGCTCAGCATTTCTCTTCTTTTTTTCCCCCAGGAAAAAAAGCACATCTGTTTTCAGTAAATGCTGTAAATTAGTTAATGTTTGTAAAGTGCTCTGATCATGTGAAGTGCTATATAATTACTACATATTATCAATATAATTTGGCTAGATTGTGCCTCAGCTGCCTCCTCTCTTCATTACAGTTTTGAGAGAGTTTTTACAAACATCAGCTCTTTGGGGCAGGGACTCTGTGTGGCATGCATCTCAAAACAATCTTAACCTTTCTTGAAAGGCCCCAGAAAGTAATTAACAAGATACAGCAGTGAGATATGCATTTGGAGTCACATACCCGCCCACAGTGCTGCCTGGCAGCAAACTGCCAGATGCTCTCACAGAGGAAGACCAGCTCTGGGGGGAAGTTATTACCTCTCCATGTGCTGGGGGGGGGGGGGCACGCAACTCAAGCACCCAAAGAAAGCAAAACCAATGGTAAAGTATATCAGACTTGAACAAGGGCAAGGCTTCCGCATGCCATGGCTGGCCTCAATGTAGTCATGAGTAAAGTCCCCCATTGCTGAAGGAGATGCCCACTAATTGATATGCCTGCTCATCTTCATGTATTTGTTAGGATCTCCATGCAGAGCAGGGAATATGAAGACAGACATCTTGCTTCAGGAAGCAGTGGGGAGAACCATCCTCATGTTAACAGCCATGCATGCAGCCCTCAGGGGCACAGTGCCATGTCAAACATCCCTTCCCTCTTGTCCCCCCCCCCCACACACACACACAGCTAGAGGGATCTTAAGGACTACGCCTGCTGCTTGGGTGAGCTTCTCAGCCAGACCTCTCGGGTCTCAGCTAGCAATAGCTCTCACCACACACCGCTGTTCCAAACAGCCTGCTTCTTTATGTCTTCTTCTAGAGAATCCCAGATTTCTGTGGGCTTCAGAAGCAGAAGCTTTATGAAACTCCTCTCAGCTGCAGGCTAAAAGCTGATCAAAAAACCCACAGCTCTTTAATGTAAAAGAAGTGAACTTAAAAATACCTGGCTTAACTCTTCTTAAAAGGCACAGAAAGAATGTCAAGAAAAATCTTTAAGTCCAGCTTACAGAGAGCACAAAATCCCAAATGCTTTATTTAAAAAAGAAAACATAAAAAAACAAACCTGAGACCAACACCCAGCACTGCAGCCCAAAGGCTGCACATCATACCCTAGTCCTGCTCACCACACCATTGCTGATACAAGCCAGGATGCCTGGCCATGCTGCTGGCTCATATTCAGCCAACTGTCCAGCAGCAAGGTCCCTTTCCATCAGGCAGCTTTCCAGCCACTCTTCCCCAAGCCTGTAGGGTTGCCATGGGTTATTGTGACTAAAATGCAGGACCTGACATTTGGTCCTGTTGAAACTCATACAGTTTACTCAGCACATCAATCCAGGCTATCCAGATTCCTCTGTAATGCCTTCCTCCCCTCCGGAGGATCAACACTCCCTCCCAACTCAGTGTCATCTACTAACTTATGAGGATGCACTCAATTGCCTCATCACAATCACTGATGAAGATGTTAAATATGAGTGGCCCTAGTACTAAGCCCTGGGGGACACTACTCATGACTTGCCACCAACTGAATTTAACTCCATTGACCACAGCTCTTTGGGCCCAGCCACCCAGTTTCATCCAGCAGAGCATATGTCCATCCAAGCCACGGACAGCCAGCTTCTCCATGAGGATACTGTGTGGAACAGTGACAAAGGCTCTAGTGAGGCTTAGGTAGACAATGTTGACAGTCTTACCTTGGACAGCACCTCCAAGTAGAAAGAACCATCATCCTCACTGTTGCCTGGTTGTCCTTACAGAGCAGTGTGCCTGTTCTGCAGGAGCAGATGAGACACTATGGGGAATTGCTGGGCAGGTGCACCCACATTGCTGAGCAGGGACCTTTTGCCACTGCCTCCTGCCCCTTATTTCATCATCATTGTTGTTAGGGGGAGGAGTGGACAGGGGTTCAGTGCAGCAGGAACTCTGCCTGCCTGCTGGTCCCCTCCTATTACCTGTTTGCAAAGTGGTGGGGCTGATACACTCCTTGTGGAGCCTAAAGCTGCTCCTAGAGTAACTGCCTAAAACTCAGTGCTGGTAGGGATGGGCACCACTAATTTATCACCAGCTCCCTGATGCTCCTCAGACTCTCCACTTCCTCCTTCAAATCAACCATAACAAAGAGTAATCCATCCAGCTGGTCACATCTAACACAAGTGTCACCTCCACCACCCTGCACTGCAAGGGCCATGCTCTGGCAGTCACTGCAGCCAGAGATGTGCGCACTGCATGTTTGCATAGAACTCAGCTAAGGACTCCACGTTTACCCTGGTAACAGCCTTCCACCAGCACACACCCATGGCAAAGCAGCAGCTCACTACCACTACTTAGGGCAGCCTTAATGGTATACAGCTGATCCACTCTGCCCTGTGGCCAGCAGAGAGGGCTCTGCCCCACCACGCTACCAGCCCACCTACAAGAGCCCCCACACTACCGGAACAGCCAATGAGAGACAGCTGCTCACTGCGCGGTCACGTGACCGCACGGCTAACGGTTTCTCCGCGTTTAAACAGCCCGCGGCAGCTCCAGAACGCGCCCCCCCCAACCCCTACTTCTATAAAACAGACCCAGCCTAGCCCGCTGCCGCAGACTTACCGAGCCGCTGCTGCCTCGTTACGTTGACACGTGAATGGATGGCTTACGGTTTCCCCACGTTTAAACAACCCGCGCGCACCGACTCCTCCTTCCCCCACCGCGGCCCTGAGGCTTTTTATAAGGGCGTGGGTGGGGCCGTCGTTGCCTTGGCAACGCCCACGCTACGCCAGCCTGTCTCGCGAGATCCGGCGGGATTCCCGCGGGAAAGCGAAGCTGTCACTTGTGGCGCTCTCCGTCTTTCACATCAATCAGAAAGACTCAAACTCCAGGATGAAATTCCACAGAGATCTGTCGAATTACCAGGAAACCAGAACAGAGAAAATATTTGTTCTGTGACAAGATGTGTTTGAAACTGCTGAAGTGAGGCAAAAAAAAAAAAAAAAGATGAACAAATGTTACTAGAACATCAGATCGTCTTCAAAGTGAAAGCTGTCAGGCTGTGCATAAGTTGTGATTGGGAACCTGGGAGAGTTCTGGAATGTGCAAAATGCTGTACAAAGCACTGGCACTGCTTGTGTTGAACTGGCACTGCTGCCCAAAGCTGTGGGTGCCATCCCTGGAGGTGCCCAAGGCTGTAGATGGGCCCTGGGCAGCCTGAGCTGAGGGCAGCCAGCCCACAGCAGGGCTTGGAACTTGATCATCTTTGAGGGCCCTTCCAACCCGGCTGCTCCGTGACTCTTGATAATGTGTCTTAAAGTCGGTGCTTCCTGGAAGAATTATCTGAGAAAAATCAGGAAACAAATGTCTGAAGTGAGCCATTAAACATATGCAGAACTTTATTTCTGCTCCAGGATTCATGTACTGTTGCTTTGTTAAAAGTGCTGTTTGTTTCAGAGGTTTCTACCTTTGGACTTGTTTTTCTGAGGGTCTCTCTCTGAGCTCTCTCTGAGCTCCGTTGGGATGGAGGGAAGCCTGGAATTGCTCCTGTGCAACAAAGTGAAGCAGAGAAATCTCATAGGTGGTTCTAATGATCAAAGCCACAGCTTCTTGCTCCCAGCCCAGCACTAAGAGGCTCAGCAAATCCAAATACAATATTCAACCAATTTCTTGAAGAAGCTCCTTACATGAGAACAGGCTGGTGTTTATGGACATATGCCACTAGGTCTTGGGAAGTTGCTCTTGAATTACCTCATTAACGCCTATAAATGTGTAAAGGGTGAGTGTCGGGAAGATGGAACAGGCTCTTCTCAGTGACATCCAATAACAGGACAAGGGGCAGCGGGTGCAAGCTGGAACATAGGAGGTTCCACATAAATACAAGAAAAAAAATCTTCACATTCAGGGTAACAGAGCATTGGAATGGGCTGCCCTGGGAGGCTGTGGGATTTCCTTCTCTGGAGACATTCAAAACCCTCCTGGATGTGTTCCTGGGTGACTAATGTGGGTGTTCCTACTCCAGCAGGGGGATTGGATGAGATGATCCCTTCCAGTCCCTGGCATTCTGTGATTCTGTGATTCTGTAATTGCCACAAACACTTTGTGTAACCCACCCAGATCTCTCCAGTTTCTGTCCCTGTTCGTAGTCACAAGGAGGATTGTTACTCTCCAGTCATTTACAGACCAAGAAGCTTCAATATTTTTTGGCATGGGTGAGACTAAGAAAGCAATGGAGAGGAAAAAAATGGGTGTATAAAACAGCAGATCAGATGGTCTGCTCATGCAAATGGTTTTAATGCTGCTGAAGTCAATGGAGCAACGTCAATTTACAGCTTCTGAGGCTCTTGCTTAGTCTGCAGACCTGGGCCAGAAATCAAAGCACTAGTTGAAACACCTGGCTTGCAAATCCTGAAGGAGTAGATTTCTTTGTAAGTTCTTGACTGTTAGGGCTGACAGAAGGAAGGATGTGTTCTTGGCCAGGCTTTACATGGTTGGAAGGAGAAAATGAGATTCAGTTTTTATTTTAAAAAATGGGTGCTTTGTGCAGAGGCAGACTCTGTGAGACCCCTTGCCTTAGACTCATATTTTGACCAGCAACAGCTGTCAACTTTTAGCTGAGCTTTGTCCCTCTTTGGAATGCATTCATTACTTCTCATTTTGCAGTGTGAGTGGGATTGCTTTAAGAAAAAAAGGAAAACAAAAAGTTCCAGTACTTAAGATTATAAATATATCCTATTAGGGTTTCTTTTTCTTCCCTTCCAGACAAAAGCATTTCTGCTTCCAAGCTTGGTAGACCTCCTGACCCTGCTGATGTGGGTGGATGGCTCTGCATGTTCTGAATCATTTGCTTCCTTTTCAAGTGTTGCTTTCTCCTTATTTCAATTACCCTTCCTTTATAATTACATGGGCCGCTCCAGTGAGCGGGAGTGCTCTGGAGCTGACAGACCGTCTAACAGCAGGGCATGCTGGAGGCAAAATCTACATCCTTATCTGCCTTGGGCACCGGGGAAGCTGTGTGTTTAATAGCACAGGAGAAATTGTTCAAGGATATTCAGACACAAGCGATTGGTGGTGGGTTCACTGCCCGGCCTTGTACCAGGTTGGACCATGTGTAATTGCTCTCTCCCTCAGAGAGTTGTAAACTGCATGTACAAGGATCACCTCCCTTCATTCCTGCTGAGTGATTGCCTCTGTGGCACCAGGAGTCAAGAAAGTTTGGTGTGATACCTATTTGAGCTCAATGGGAGTCTTGTAACTAAACTTGAAAGAGATTAGTTCAGCCCCCAGTAGGTGCAGCCAGCACGGTTGTGGCTAGGACAGGAAAAGAGGGTGGAAACAGTGACTGATGCTCGGCCCTGCAGCTGCAGGTGGCTTATGGATGTACAGTGCGGCGATTCCTGTGGCCAGGGATAACTGCATAAAATTCAGTTTTGTACTATGCAATTTCTCAAGAAACTGACTTTTTTTTTTTTTTGGTCCTGATTTTCATCTTATTTGCAACAAAAATGAAGTGGTTGGTTTTGTATAGAAGTCTTACAAAGTGGCAGACTTTAAATTGTGAAAGATTAAGCTTTAGAGGTGGAGGCTTAACTTTATGTTGCAAGTTCTTTCCATTGAAGCTGTGCCCTGTCTATTTTAAGAAAATGCTTTATTAAATAGTTTCCCAAAAGTTCAGATGGATTTCTGAGGCCACTTCCTTATTTCTTCTCCCTGTAGAAGCCAGGCTCACTGAATATCCCATCCAGACAGTGCACTATTATGTGTTGCCTTTTAGTAACCCATAGGGATATTGGAAAAGTACCTATTTAATCAGACCTTAAAAGCCTATCTCTAATTGCAGAAGAGCTAGTGGAGCTGTTGCAAAAAAAAACGAAAAAACAAAAAACAAAAAACAAAGAAGGTGCATCCTGTGAATGCTTGAGCCGGAGGGTATTTATTGTAGAGGAAGGGATTTTTTTAGCCAATTAATTACACATTTCAAACTTAATCTCATATTGAAATTCTAAGAGGAATACATGTGGGAACAGAATGGGAGAGGGTGTCAAAAGGTTTTTCTTTAGCAGCAGTTCCTGCAGTGAGTCATGAAGAAAGGGCCATAATTGTTCCTATTGTCTTGTGTGCTTTGGTACAGCCACCTGTTGGTTATTTGTGAGCTCATCATTATCACTTGCATTATTTTGTCTCTGTATGAAAGAGATTAAGCTGCTGGGGTTGTGTGGCTGAGCAGTACCATGGTACCAGACGTAAGAACATAGAACTATTTTTCTCTTGATTCATCTAGGATTTAAAAGTGTATAAAATAACTTGGAGAGATGGTAGGTCTCACCACAAAGAGAGCAGTTGAGCATCTTGCATGCACAGCTTTCCTTCCACTCAGTGTACTTCCTTGCTTGTGCTTGTTCTGTGCTCAGCCAACAGATAAAAGAGGCATGGATGCTTGCTCTCTACAAAATGAGTCCAGGCTACTGCTTCGTTACTGGGGACAGGAAGCAAGAGGAAGGCAGTCTTCCCTTAAATTCAGTGGGGATCAGAAAGACATTAGTGCATACAAGCATGTCAGTGCCATTACAGAACAGATAAGTACGTAGTCCGCAGTCGCACTTACCTCTGCAGTTGCATTTACCTCTGCAGTGTTTTTAGCTGAAGCTGCAGCCTTACTGCAACCTGAAGTTGAGAAGGTGCAGAAGTACCTGGTGATGCTCAGCTCATGCAGCAGGCTGCCTCCTAAATCTCACTTGGTTTGTAGCCTCAGTCTGCAGAAGGAAGAGAGCAGGGTAGAGAGGAGGTAAAAAGGTCAGGACAGCTAAGAAGAAAGTCTGGCCAGAGATGAGGCTGTCTTCTTACAAAGACTTAAGCATTAAGTAAAACAAGGAGAACTGTGGAAGAACATTCTGCTGTGGAGTGGTTAGGACTGACCTTTTTTTTTGGTTTTTTTTGCTTTATTGGAGTTGCCTTAAGGGCAAAAGGTCAGTGCTATCCTAGACCTCTTACCCATCAGAGCTATCTCCTTAGGAACAAGGAAAGCTATGGCTTCTCCATCCCTTGTAAAGAGCACAATGTGCTCTGTGCCTTGCCTTTGGGACGTGACTCGGTATCTTTACCTGGGGAGTGTTTCTTTTTATTCTTTTATCTTATATTTGGATGCAGCAATTGAGGCAGGGGACTGCTTAAAATTCCCTTTGACTTTTCAAAATGTTTCTGGGAGCCTAAGGTATTTGCAGGAGTAAAATATAGAATTACAACCTAGGTGCTCGGTTCAGACCTCTGAAAGGATCTGGCAGTGATGGGGAGCAATGGCAGACAATACTTAGGCCTCTCAGAAGTGGCTGTGGATCACAGAACCTCTCTGAAATCAAAACCCTTTCCTTTCCTTTTAATTCAGTATGAAGTTATTAAATCCAAGGAAGTCTGCAATGAACATGTGCAAGTCCATGGAATCCAGGAGTGAAAGACTTTCTTAAAATGCTCCCACCTTCCTCGATCATCGTTCAAAACTTTTAAGTTTCAGGTATATTGACAGTGCATCATACCTGCAAAGGCATCGAGTAGTACATCAGATGAAGAGGAAAATAAATTAGTGTTTCTCTTATTCAGGGAAACCTCAAGTTATGACAGGAGCAAAATGTTATGTTACACAGGTTCTATAAATAACAGAGTTTAGATCTCTCCTGAGATGTGATGAGAAGTGATAGTAACATTCTGGATTTTCTGAGAACAAGAATCATTTCTCATCTGGGATGCCTTGAGGGAGGGTAAGAGCTTGTGGAAAAGGGTTAGAGGACAGAGGTCTGGAAAATTTGGGGCTCACTTAAGGGATTTCAGAAAAATCCAGCTCCTCAGCTTCCTTGCTGAATGACTTGGAAAAGGGCTGAACAATTTTCAGTTTTCCTGCTGTAGAGAAAATGCTTGTGTAAAAGCATGTTTCTTCTCTTATCACCTGTGTCCAAGCAGAGGGTTAGTATTACAAGCAGAAAATAATGAAACAATTTAAAGTTGTCTCTATATCTTAGTTTCTAGTAAAGACTCTTCTGCCACATGCTCTTTATCAGAACAGCTGTATTCTGCCCTGAGTCAGTTCCACCCCAAGTAGCTCTCAGCTTCACCTCACCCTGGGGAAATGAGAAAACGGGCTATGGGATAAATGTAGTTTTTCTCTCTTGGTCTTCAGTGATTCTTCCTGCTTCATTCTGCCCTTCTGTGCCTTTTTAGCCTTATTCTTCAGCTTTCTCTCTTTTTTTTTTCTTTTCTTTTTTTTTTTTTTTGCAGTTGCCATTCATCAAAATCCAGGGTAGAACTGAACCTATAACCCAGAGCTAACACTAAAGTGCCAGACTAGCATAAGCTTTTCTTCCAATTAGAATGAATGAAAAGCTCGGAGAGTATTCATTGATTCCATATCTTATATTTACACCATGAAGTCTCTTTGTAAATCTTTGCCCTGAGAATTGCCTTGGCTTTGGTTCGCCTTTGCTCAAACATCAGAAGCTCATGCAATACAAAGTCAGATAGCTTTGAACACCAAACCATTTGACATATTTGTTCCTCAACTGGACACAACTTCTTTTATAATCAGGATTTGGATGCAGGTGTTTGCTAGATTACGTTCTCTTTACACATACTGTGTTTTCTGCTTCTAGGGCCCAGGAGATCAAAGAGCCTGGTAGCTGGAAAAGTCACAGAAAGCAGCCTGAAACAAATGAGTATGAAGGAGAAACAAATTGCTTTACTAATATGAAGGTGTCGTTGCAAATTGCCTTTACAGTATTCTGCTTGCTCTTTTCCTGTCCTCATTGAGTATTTGGAAGAGGGCAGTTCATGTGTGGTACTATAATTTTTATGTCCTTGAGGCTTGACACCTTTCCCTTATTTCCATAAAATGGGAACTATGACAGTGTTTAAATGTTAGAACATGTCCTTCATCATAACAAAATCAAGATTTTTTCTAGAAGTAAAAATGTTCCTGAAGTGTGCTCATACTCACAGCTCTTTGCAGATATTGTGTTCTGGGGGCATCAGCTCCTTTTTCTTCTTGCTCCAAGGCTGAGTCATTCTGTGTGATAGGAACAAGTGGGCACTGGATTTGTATCTTCACTGGCAAGTGTGTGGTACACCTTTCTATATCTCATGCATGAGATATAGAAAAGTGATAAAATTAAAATAACCCTTAGAGCTGCCAAGAGGTATTTTTTTCATTTTGGAAGTCTTTGCTCCAGCAAATCAATTCACTATGTACTAAAGATAATTAGGGCATCTTATTTAAAACTTATGATCTAATTAGTGGCTTTAATGGTAGTTAATTACACAGAGAGCAACAAAGCAGTTATATTTCCTATCAGACTTCTTCTAAGTCAAGGTGCAGGTATTTATCCAGGGCCATAAAGGAGAGTGGATACCACACTTAACATCTAATTACACAAAATTGTCCACAGTAATTATGAGCAATGTAGTTTTATTTATCTGGTTTAATTACAGGGGCTCTGCAGTCTCTGAGCTGGCATGGTGACAGGGAGGACAGAGGGGAGATGAAGTGCCATCCCTTATGTGAACACCATGGTGATGCTGCAGGCTTTGTCCTAAGCATGGAGCCAGATTCCAGCCAGAGACCAATGGAGACCCTGAGGACTTGAGTCCCATCAGGTCCTGGAGACTCAGAGAAGCCATATAGGCACGTGGGATGGACAAAAGCCTGCAATTACAGAGCTGCACGAGATATTTCAATGGATGTCTTGTAGCATAAGTAACCCAATGTTAAGAGGAGATCTAACAAGGACATCTCATCTGTTTTGTTGTGAAAAGGTACTGCTTAGCCCCATATCCTCTCACATCATAATATTAAACTTTTCCTAGATAACATCCACTGCTGATATAGAAGCTCTCACAGCATCTCCAGAAAATCAGTGTTGCACATGACCTCAAGACCCTTCAGTTTACATTCCTATATTCTCCTGTTGCCCAGTCTTTTCTCTTCCATAAATCAGTTATCCTCTTATGAGCAGGGTGCCATTGAGTTGTAAAGTTTAGAAAGATGTATCATTTACCTGCCAGAAAAATTGTTGGCCTTATTCCTGCAACCTCTAAAGACAGTATTTCCAACTGCTTTGACTTTATAAAATTGCAAGAAGCAGCATGTATAGCTCTACTTCTTCACTTATACCCTCAGGACATTTCCGTGTTACAGCAAATCACTTGTTCAGTGGCTCACTAAGGTTTTGAATTAGTGGTAAATACATTTTGACCTTATTTTTCTCCTGATAATTGCTCTATTTATAGAGAAGTCACTGATGGTCATGCTAATTTCTTCCATCTGAGGATTAGGCTCGCTCCCTCAGAAATAATCTGTGGTATATCCAATTTAAAATAAAGAAAAATGGAAGCTTTCTTCTTTAAGAATAAATCTGCTCTGGGTTTTTTGTTTGTTTGTTTTTGTTGTTGTTGTTTTGTTTTGTTTTTTTTTCCATGCAAGCTAGAATGAAATACTCATTGGAGGAAAAGACAATGATAACTCTCACTGGCAAGTTAAGTCATCTTCCTCCATTGGGTATCAGCTGTATTTGATGCCTCTGTTTTCTTGGAAGTATTCGATCATCACCTAATAGGCCATTCTTCAATGTTTTAGAGCCTTCACATAACTTAACAAAGTATCTACAGCCAGATATCCAAAAATACCAGTGTCTGATTTCTCAGTATTGGGGGCCAGAGTTCAGATCAGCTTTTTCAGGGGGTAGACTTTATTTCTTTTAACAAACACAGTCACCATTGCTACATCACTTAATTCATTACATCCCTGACCTTGTACAAACTCTGTGATTTTTAAGATGCCTGAGCAAGGAGTTCTCAAGGCATCCGACCCTGCTCTGTGCACAAAGGATGTCTGCAATGCTCTCCTTTCTAATCACGCAGAACTGCAAGTACACCCTGAGCACAGGGCACCTTTGCTCCTTGCCACAATGAATCACAGCATGGAGTGACTGCTTGCTGGGAGGTCCATCTCTGACAGTGACAGCTTGGTGGCCATAGCTTCTACTTCTTATTGACACAGCATCTGTGCTGGTCGTAAATTTGGAAGGTTTTTATTCTGAGTGCAATCAACTGGCCCACAGTCCAGAGAGTGATGGAGGGACCTTGATCTCAGTATGCTTGGTCCCCACCGCTTACATTGCTGGGTGCTTGCTCAGTCTTGAGTCACTACAGGTTTTATGGTTCAGTACCACAAAGCAATTAACAGCAAGTGAGTGAGCGTTCCCAACCTTTGCTAAAAATCGTGGCTGTTTATCAATGTGTCAGGCTGCTGGCAGATTCAAGAAATCTAAATTTAACAGGTGACTGGTTCCTCCATGCCTGGCTGCAGTCAATGGATCTTCGGGAAACAGCATCCCAACCGGGCAGCCAGCACCGGCAGAAGAAGCTGGGGAAAAGTGAATGAATGGGGCCAGCTCCAGAGTTCAGCATAGGAAAGGCTTTTTTTACACCACAGCTGCTTAATGACTTTTTCAATTGATTTCAGCAGTGCTGCTTTTCGATTACTGATTCCATCCCAACCACTGGGCAGAGAAATGGGCTTAGGGAAATAATAGGAAAAGGGAAGGAAAAAAAAGTACACAAAAGCTCAACACCAGTGATAACACAGTGACATTTGTCCAGACACTTTATGCTGAACTGGAGAAAAAGAGAGGAATTGCAGTTTATCCCATTGCTCAGCCAGTGTCGTGGAGACAAGTACACATGTCCTTGCTTGCTTGCAAGCCCCAGTTCATCCATGCACGTTGACCTGCTCCTTGGTTTGGAACCAGCTGCAGAAAGCAGCTGTCATCCTCTGTTACTCTGCCAGCTCTATTCTTAAGGCAGCCATCAAAGTCTGGCACTGACTGAAGGCAATTCAATTAACTGTGACGGTCAAACAGAAACTGAGGGTCAATTGGAGTCTTTTTTGTTGTTGTTGATTTTTCCATTCTTGCTCTTTATTTTCATCCTGAAGCCTAAAGACAAAAGTTCAGCCCTATCTTTGGAAGGGTTTTAGCGGGTAAGAATGAAAGAAGGATGCTGCCCACGTAGGAAAAGCCCTCTTGGTGCCTCCTGAAGAAAGGATGAAAGGGGAATGCACATCTGGGAGTGGGGTGAATCTTTTCTCAGTCCTGACAGCTCTTGTGCTGCCTCCTTAAGATTCAGAACGCTTGGGCAGTGGCTCCTTATTGGATGACTTGAGACGTGCTTTGGCTGAATCCAGTAGTAATAATTAAATGTCCCTTAGCTTTCCTGCTGCCATCTGCTCTGTGCCCACCACACTGGCCGTTTCAGGCTTTTATCAGGCCTGTGGGTTTATTCCCAGTGCCTGCAGAAGAAAGAGGGAAGGTGAGAGGAGGAAGAGGATGGGAAGGTATGAAATGAGTGCCAGGATGTAGTGCCAGGCACAGCTGTTTCTCTAACTCCTGCTTTGCAGCCAGCCTCCGCAGTTCCTTGCTAGCGTGCAAATAGTTGTAAAAATAAAGGTCAAACAGATAATCTTGATAAATATTTAATAGTTATCGTTTTTACATCTCCCTTATTGTTATGGATTGAATGTCTAACACTTGTGACATCTGGTGCACACGGAGCTGGAAGGAAGCACATCCAGCTTCACCTGCACAAAGGGCAGCTTCCATGGAGCTCCAGCAGCCCTGCACAGCCTGCCTGGTGCTGGCTCTGAACAACTGCTTCCACCAGCAGTGCAGACTCATCTTTATTCTTCAGAGAGGTTTCATGAGGAATCTGGTAAATCACAGCATCGGGGCTCTGGGTTCCCTCATCTCTCCCTCAGGTGATTCTCATTAAGGACCATCTGCACAGAGGTGCATTATGTGTGCCGTGGCTCACAGCTTAGGGTCGCTGTGGGCACTCACTCCCTAGAGGTGGAGTTCTTTGATTCAGCATGTTTGTCATGGGATTACAGACAGATTTCTGCCTCAGTGGGTCCTTGCTGGACTTTTTCCAGGTTAAAACCGGTCATGAGGAGATTAAGCGAAACTTGTGATGATAACACTGTTGACTTCAGGGTCCTATCAACCAGCCAAGTAGTTACAGCAGAGCAAATTCAAGCTGTGCTTTTAGGGGATTGCTCAGCAATTAAGCAAACTGCGTACTTCCTCGTGGTAGCTGGTAAGAAATCATCTGTCTTTGCACAGCAGATGAATACTTAATATACTGTGGGAGTTTTTCAGTTTGTCCGTGCATTAATTCATTGTGATCAATGGAAAACTCAGTGTGCCCTGCAAATGGCATGTTGAGAAAAAGGAGTACATCTTAACTGTGAACTCTGTAAGACCATGCACACGAGGTCTCAGTATCATCTTTACAATATGGTGATCCTGTATGAATCATTTGACTGGGCTTTGGAAATCCCTGGCAGTAATGGATCTTCACATGGAAGAACTAATGACCCTCAATACGAAATGAGTCAATGTGATAAAAGGAAGGGAATCCAACTCCACACACTCTGCTTTACATGCCCTGAGTCTCCGTACAGCAGATGAGAAATGCCAGCAGGGTGGCCTGGCTATGCATCACCCGTTTTGCATGGGAGCAATCAGTCCTTGTTTGGACAGGACAGCTCAGGGATTTAGATCCCTGTTCCAGCAGCCTAAAGACCCTTCAGGATGCTATTTCTGTCCTAAATAGAAACCAGGCTTGGCACAAATAACTTTCCTGTATTCTTTCAGCTGGAACATAGCTTTTTTTTTTCACTCTTTTCCTTTCAACCTTTGCCTCTAAAATCTCAGCCACGCTCCTCCCTCCCTGCCCCAACCCAATCATCATCTCATTCTCATTGCAAGGAACACGTCATTAACATTTGATAGTGACTCCTTTCCCTCTCCTTGGCTACTTTTTCCCTTTTGTTGAAGCTTTATCACCCTGTTTTAAAGGCTACACAATGTGAAAACTGGCAGAAATTCAGGTTCAGATAGAATCCAGAACTGGCTCTACATATGAATTTAAGAGGTGTCAGTATTGGGTAGCATATCATGCTCCCAAATAGCCTGACACAAATAGGGTGAGCATCAATGGCAGTTGAAGAGTCACTCAAATACTGCTTAAAGTCTTTAACAAAAAAGAAAGACTTGGTTTTGACTGTGATGGGAAATAGTCTTCTGGCAATATTTCAACTGGCTGCTGAGACGTGTTAGTACTGCAAACTTGCATTATGCCAGAAAGGCAGCACAGCCTCTGTTCAGCAGCTAATGGTTGCATATGGTATCAGGGCAGTGACCTCGGGGTGGTTCAAGGTAGGTGCTAATGTCATCAAAGCAGTGTCAGAAAACCCGGATCTGGAGCTTATGTATGAAATCATGTCCATTTTTTTTCCTTTTTTTTTTCTCTTTGTGGGAGTTGGCAGGAACTCTTTGGAAGTGACCTATAAATGGGTATCAGCAATATCTCTCATAAAAAATTGTTCAGTAAACACTTCAGGAGCATAAGTCTGAACAACAGCTCCTAGGTAAGCAAAGAAATCTCATTTCCTAGCCTGTTTGAGAGCATCCCTCTGTACCCAGCTTTGCAAGTCACTTCTGACAGAGCATTGCTGGCCATTTCAGTTGTCAAGTGAATTGTTCAGGGATTTTTGCTGATTGGATACGCGAAGTTTTAGAAATAGGAGAAAATTGAATGCTAAGGTATCCCTATAAATAAAGAAGGAAAACAAACAAACAAGCAAACAACTTTTGCCTCTGAACCTTTGCAAAATAGTGATTTTAGTGCATGCCTTGTCTTCACTTTCTTGAAACATTCTTTAAACAGGGTTTTTATTATCTCACTCAGTAAGTGTTCACAGAAAGAAAGAAAAAAAAAAAGATAAAATAGGTCAGAAATGCAACTGGAACAAATGTGTTTGAATAAAAGAAAGCCAAGCAAACATTGCAGGTACCAGAACTGTGCAAACACAGCAAATAACGCAAAGCTTCCCCTCAGGAGAAGAACAATATGCAGAAGTCTTGATAGTTTAGTTCACTTAGCAGGAGTCTGAAAATGGTTGTGTCCTACAATTATGCACCCTTTAACTCCTGAGGGAATCAGTCACTGTGTAGTGTGCAGGTAGGAGGGGACACGTGAGAGTCAGTCAGTTGTGACACTTGACTTCTATGAGATAGAGCAGCCTTGTGGCAGCTCTGAATTGGTCTGTAATAAGAGTTTCATCGAAGAGCCATGGATCACTGCAGTGTACTGTAAGATAGCTGGGGCTCCGGTGTCCCCATGTACCGAAAACCTAGAAAATCCCATGCACTGTTATTACAAGGGAGTAACTTCTAACACAGATGCCTATCTTCTGTCCTTGATGCTGTTCCAAGGGCATCCCAAGCAGGTCTTCTGGAATAGCCGAGCCAGCCTTGTGTGAACAAAAACATGCATGTTAATGTAAAGTGTGCCTACTGCCTCTGAAGCTGTGTGCTTTTGTGTGTGACTTTAAAAGGCGTGATAATACTTCCCTCGTGCAGGTATGTAGGATTGCTGCTTTTGTCCAGGTGGAGATATCAGCTGCCTTTTCCATGCCCCATTCTCACCACTGCTTCTATTTAAGAGCTGGGAAGGCCACATCATCACGCTGATATACATCTGCACATCCACTGAGAACATTTTCTAAAAGCCTATCCAAACTGTATTTCCTTCTCCTTTTGTCCCCATGACTTCCTCCAGAGGAGCAGAGCAGCTGAGGGACTTGCACTGAATCCTTGTCTGTGGCTCCCTCCGAGCTTGCTGTCTTTCACTTATTGAATTAGGATAAATTGGAACTTTCATAAAGGGTGATATAAATCATTATCTCAAGTTAGCAGATGTGGACTCACCAGGGTAGAGCTGTGTTAATAACTCCTTCAGATTAGGGCTGATTGGTACAATTTGAAACTTGTTTCTCTCAGCTTGATCAGTCTAGTTGTAACTGTGGCAATTATCCCATTTCACTTTCAATAGCTCAGCACAGAGGAGCTGCTGCCTCCAATCCATTCCTCTGTAATGAATCCAGTGCGATATTCTTGGTCCCATGGACAGATATACCCTGTCATTCCCAGCTCCAAAAAATAATCCCCAGCATTAAAAAAAATAAATCCTGTATCCAGATGACACGTAGGAATGTGTCTTTTAGGGAGTGAGATGCTAAGTGTACATGTAAACATCATTTAGGTATTTGGCCGTTGAAAAGACTCTCTTCATTCTTACAGCATCACTTGCACTTTTTGGCAGTCTTCCTGCCTGGCAAATTAGATGAAAAAATGGGGTTTTGTCCAAGCATTGAAGCTGCTTGAATAGATTCTGATGAATGTGTTACATGCAGGATTTGTGGGGTTTTGTTAAATAACTTACCTAGTGATTTTTTTTTTATTATTTTTTTTCCCCAGGAGTCATTAGTAAATGATTTAATAAGGGAGCACAGAATTCGGAGTATAATGTATTTAAGTATTTTATCTCACTCCTCTATTTGACTCCTGTTCTGTGACTCAATTTAGCAGACCCTTTTAGCACTTACCTCTGACAATAGGTTTAAATCCATCTCTGTTTAGGAAGACACTTGAACAAGTGTTTGCTTTAAGTCCGTGTTTAGATCTTACCTCAGATATTGTGCTGGATCATGGGCTTTAGCAGTAAGGTTAACCTTGTGCTTAAATCAATGCACTTGTGGTTTACTCGCGGTTACCAGTTTTGCTCTTGACTCTTTATGACCTTTCCAATAGCACATATATATTAGAGGCACAAGTTGCATTTGATTTCCATGTTTCCTGCAGTTAGGAGCCACTCAAGTGTCTTTGAAGCATCCCCAGCCAGTCTTAGCTCCCAAGCTATAAAATGAGAAGTATTCCCTTTTCTTCCAACTGTTGTCTTATCTTTTGGGTTGTAAATTCTTTAAGCCAAGGCTGCTGCTCACTTCTTGTTCATACAGCACCTCATACCATGTTTTATGAAGCCAATAAAATGTTAGAGATTAAAATACATGGACTGATTTGTCTCCCACTTACAGCACCAAAGCCGTACATCTAAAGGAACGTTGATGATGCCCACAGAAATGTGCCAGTGGAAGCAGTGGTGTGATCCCACGCAAGCTTTGATTTCTAACAGTGGGAAATTCAGAGCTTTCCCATTTTGAATTCAGATCTCATTCACATTCATTGCTGGAAATTCTCTGGGGGTGCAGAATAAATGAATAATGGTGTCCCAAAGTTTCAGAGGAGCAGCCATTGCTTTCTCCCTGCTCTTGCTAGCTGCATCCTGCTCAGCTCTGAGCACTCAGCCTCTTGCAGGGGCTTGGACAGCTCTGAGTCATGCTGCTTGCAATATGGTTCTGCTAAAAATAATAGCAGTAATTAATGCTCTTAGTTTCAGTACTGCCATCTGCCTTGGTGACAGCCACAATGGGCGTTTTCCTTTGTGTTTCCCGTAGCAGGAAGGAGGACGGAGAGCTGCTTGTGCCTTTATCTGCACCACTGCTTTGGTTCTAAGTACCTTCATCTGCCCAGGAATGGGCACTTGGTGCAGGAACAGCAAGAGGCACTGAACTTCCTCAGGGTTAAAGGCAATAGAGCTTAAAAAGAGACACCCATGGAAGAAAATACACAGAGCTATAACTTCTGAAGGCAACACAACTTAATAGCCTAAGACTGAAAGATGGGGGTCTCGTGAGAAAGGAGAGGATCTGCATAGCGCAATTTTGGAAATCTCTAGCTGTGGACCACATGAGATAATGAGGAGGAAGGGAGGAGTGCTGGGAGTTTGCCTCCATCGCTGGGATGGTGAGTGGTGAGCCCAGGGATTTATGATTCCCTTGTAGCTCTGCAGAGAGGCTGCCCTGCCAGGCTGTGGTGTGGGGAGCGCACAGGTGGGTTGGAGAATAGAACCAAGGGAAACAGCAGAGTGTTTAACAAACAGCATCACAAAAGGCATCTGCCTCAATACATTGCCTTCTGTTTCCATGAGGAGCCTTTCTCTTTGTCTGGCCTCCTTCCCCTAATTACTGAATTTACTTCCTCTCCCACTGGAGAACAAAAGGGCCACTTCAGGCTGGCAGGAGAGGAAGCATGTACAGAAGCAGAAGTGCTCACCTGCATGCAGACAGAAACAGCATCAGTACAAGTAATCCTTACCCACAGCTGGAAGATCTGGGGGACAAGGAAGGCAGCAGTGTAGAAGGCAGCCAGGACCCCTTTAAATCTCAAGATAGGGAGTTTTTAAGGTGTAGTGCTTTACAAAACCACTTCTGCCTGATCCTTGCAGAGCAAGCCAGCAAAGTCTTTTTCTTCTATCACAGAAGAGGAATCAAACATCAGCCAGCCACATCTCTCCTCCATGGTGAATGACACTTCAGAAAGCAACCTGTTGGTCCTTGTCCTGTCTGCCATGTGTCTGCTCTGAGACGCACATTTTGACTGGGGCAAGGAGAAAACAGTTATTCAGGGTTGGGGAAAAAAATGCAAGGTGTTGTGGCAACCTGCATTTTGATGCAGCTCGTCTAGAAAGAATGTTTTTGGTAAACCCAAAGCTGCATCACTCCACCTTCCAGGTCCCAGACTTTCACAGACCTGTTCCTTCTGCAGGCCAGAAGTTACAGCTGACTCGTGCTACTGGTAATTATCTGGCAGACGACAAAGTTTTGAGGAGTTTGTGTACATCAGGCTTACATTACTGGCTTACCCTCATTCTTGGATCTAATCTTGGTGTTTTAAATGGGAAAACACATCCCCAGTTTCCTTCTTCCTCCACAAAAGGTTCTAAAGGGATTGAAGAGGAGAGTTTCAGCTCGAGGGTTTCTCTCCTTTTTGGGGAAAGAACAGAAGTTTTCAAGGTGACACAGTAATGTTCATGGTCTGCCAGTCCTTCAGCCTGCCCATCTCTTGTTATGGGGGGCTCGTTGGGTTGCTTCTGTGTGTTTTGCAAGGGTGCCTCTGCCAAAAGCAAGGCAGATGGTTCTGTCTCAAAGGGATTTTGAGCCTAACAGGCAGCACCAGTATGGACAGGCTGTGGCTATGTAGAATGCAATGAGTATTCATGTGAGGAGAGATCCCAGAAGGTCAATATTGACTATTCATTACTTACTTAAAATATTTGCCATGCGTTTCCCAATATTTGGGACTGAGACAAATTCTCATGACAGAGGTGACCAGCCACAGTATTTGAGTAAAAAACATGATGCTGTCATAAACAAGGACTGAGCCTGTTTCAGAAAACTACAGGAGATGTAATTATTCATTGCTCATTTTTTAGTCTTCTAAAAAAAAAAAAAAAGTGAAAATCTGGATCAGATAAATTTCTGCTTCTTAATCACAAGAAGGACAAAAAGCTGCAAGAAATGTCAATTGTGATCAGTACTTCAACCAGAGGAAATGGCATTATCGTGAGTGTTGCGTGGAATGGAACTGACATCACCTGGCATTTGATGCTGTAGCATGGCAGTTATCCAGACAGGTAGCTGCTTATCTGCAATGGTAGGAAAGATGTTTCAGTTTCAAACTTTCTCATTTCTTTTTCCACTTTGAAAAAAGTAAATGATCAAAGTCAGACTTTGCAGTCCAAAATTAAAAAATAATAATAATAAAAAAGGTGCTCCATCTCTATTTGGAATGTGTGGATACTACTGTATGGTGTTTTTTTACTTGGTATCTGTAATGCAGAAGAATGTGACTTTCTTGTTTAAATCGATGTCTTCCATAAAGTGCAGTGTGACCCAACCACCACCCAGTGCCCAGCTGGGAGCCCGCTGACCCAAACCCTTCTCATGCTGTAACTGACTCGGAGCAAAGGGAACTGCATTTTCTCACTGAAGGTAAAACACACAAAAGGATGCAAGTGTTTTGGTGGGACAGCCTCAGGATATTTGTCAACAATTAACATCTTCAAGAAGGCCGGTGAGGATGCATTTCCTCACTCTCTGACACTGAGGGTGTTTGAACAGAGAGGATGGGGCTTCTCAGCCCCCAGAGTGCAGGACCTGTGCCTCCATCTCTCACTTTGCCTGGTGCTGCTGCACTGCCCAGACTGATCTGCTTTCCTACCCATATTATGCCAGGGTGGTTAGACAACCTTTATATGTGAATCAGAAAACAAAGGTGATTGTAACTTAAATATTCTAACTTGCTTGTCCCTGCAGCTTCCCAGTGTCTCAGAAACAAAAAGTGAAGATCATGGCAATCTCGAACTGGCCCAAATACCATCTTCAAATCCAGTTTCATCTCTGCCTCTCCGCGTTATTCCTGGAAACAAGAAGTGTAAGCAAACATAAGAACTGCTGAAGTACTTAAATAGCAAAATAACCAAAGCAGTTCTCCTAGGGGCTGGTAAATAGCAGGCAAGCAATCAGAGCCTGGAGGGGTAAAGTTTAGCTGAAACTAGTTATAAAATCTCAAGATGCAGTGTGACAAACTGCAGCTTGCTCCTGCTCTTGCACAGCATTGCCATTTTCCTGCAGAATGACAGTTTTCAATTATTGGACTGTAGCTAAGAGCAAATTGTGCACTTCAGCAGCTGGAGTTCTCTCGCCTGATTTTCAGACATGGATGGTAAAATGCACAGAGGCAATAAGAATGGCTTTCTCTGCACAGCTAACTGAGCAAGGACAAGCCGAGGGATGTCAGGAGAAAGGGGAAGTGAAAAGGAACAGCATGGTGGGGGGCGGCTGCAGGGTTCATTTACCTCCCTCTTCCCCCACCTTGAGACTTCAGCTGTACGTGTTACAAGAACGAAGCTGTCTCAGCCCATCTGCCTAAATTTTGAGCACAGCTTAGACCTGTTCCCCCTGCTCCCGCCTCCACTAATTCTCCAAACAATCTTATATCTAGATCTGATTGTCCTCATTCTTATAGATTTTCCTACTCTTTCTCCCATTAGAGTCTCCCGTTAGATGAAATCCTGGACTTTTGAATGTAAGGATTGAGCTAGAATACATCTGTGAAGTTGCATACCCCAGGCAAGGGAAGGAGACAAACCCAGTCTAGTGCCATACTGTACAGGTGTTGGATCCAGTACCATTCAACTGAAAGCTGGGAGGAAGAGCCTGTTGGTTTTGTGTTATTAAGATGAAAAAAAGAACAAATCTGGAGACACTCTGTCATCCTTTTCTCCTTATCCTGTGCAAGGTCGATTCATCTGGATGGAGACACTGAAGTCTGGGGCAGATGTTTCCTATTTCCCCTGGGAGAGCTGGGGTCTGTAAGTAGCTGCAAATCACACATCAAGAGCAAACAAATGGGGCTGGGAGGTCCAGGCTGGCAGCACCCCGTGCTCGTTGATGGCTGCCTGAGCACTGTGCCTTTCAGCAGAAAGTGGACTTGATGAAATCTTTCCTGTTGGGCACCTTGGGATCAGTCATTTTCTTTCTTTCTTTCTTTTTCTTTCACAGCAAATTAATGTTTTAAGATGACTGCAGTATTTTTCCTGCAGAAACCTTTGCCCTGTGAAAGGGGACTCCTATGCCCAGGGCTGCCATGACTGTACTTGCTGCAGAAGACAGTAAGTCCCACTGCAGGGCTCAGCCAGAGGCTAAAAGGCTGCTCTGTGCCTCCCTGGCATCACCTTCTTTCATCCCCCATCAGCATAAGTGACATCACTTGGAAAAATAAAATGTTACAAGTGCTCTGCTGTTTCAGGTACTATAAGGAGATCAGTTCTTGCACATTAATGCTACATCGCATTACATGGGAGGGGCTGAGCCTGGTGCCATCCCCAGTTTCCACTCTCCAACACGCCACATTCATGCTTCACACAGCCTTCTCCTTCCTGTGCATGGACCCCCGGTGCAATGCAGGACGATGGAGAGCCCTGGCTGTGAGGCTGCTGCCTCCTCATGCCTCGCAAGTCAAGCTCACGCTCTGACCAAACAACATTAAGCCTCTCTGACAAACCCAGAGAACCTGGAGAAATTTCCAGTCACGTATGACAATGTCTAGCAACGGGAAGGAAGAAAGCAGAGGGTAGGGCTAGATGAGCACACTTAGTGGTGACATGCCATTTTTAGACGTAATTATGTAAATTACATAATTCATCTTGAAATATTGAGGGTTTTTTTTCTGTATTTACTGCAATTACGTCAATTGACCTATTTATGTTATCTGACGTGCTTATCATTAAAATGGGACAATATATCCCATTAGATCTTCTTACTACGTTGAATGGAATGATGATTAATTATATCATAAAAAGGAGCTGTGCTGCACATCTCTGAGCATGGGATTTGAAACTTAAAATAAAACAACAACCTACCATCATAATTTCCTGCCTTAAAACTTCATCCGTTCCAGTTGGGAAATATGTTCAGGGTTCCTCATCTGGGATTATTCCAGTCCACGTTTATATGAGCAAGATATTTAGAGAGCCAAGCAGTCTTTGTTTTTTTAGTACCTCCTGCTGTACATTATGAAGATGCAACATCCCAAGAGAAAAATCTAGCAAACTTGACTTTTGATTTCATTACATGAGTATCTCCTTTCAGAATGGAGTAAAGGGAGATTTCCCAACTACACTGGCTGCAACTTCTTGGAAACCACCTTCTGCTTTTCTTGCATATGTGAAAAGACGAAGCAGAAATGGGGTCCCAGGGACTGTAAATTCCCTCAACTTTATCCTAACAGTTCATCCAGCACTAAGGCAGGGCCCTACGTTAGGCAAGGCACTTGGGCATTCAGTTTAAATGTGCTGCACAAATGTTGCGCATCTCAATGTGGATCTGCCTGAACTCAGCTTCATGGATTTCCCACAGGCCCTCCAGCAGGTGGTGATTACATTGTGTTGTACACAACAGGGAACTGCACCTGCACTTCTTTCTAAAATTCTAGTTCCGAGTTTCCTTCATCAAATCCTTGTCCAAGGAACTGGACCATCATCCAAGCTGCCGTGGTGATGCTATCCTCCCCGGCCTACCAACTAACAAGTTTTACAGTCTACTCAGCTTAATAATTCATAGTCTTTGAGAGATCTAACTCATTTTCTTCTGGGCGTTTCTCCCAGTGCATGGAATATATATTTTTGCCTGTTGGCCTCGATGCTTTTCTCTTTTTATCTGACTTTGAAGGAGTTTGAGTCTTCCAGGCCATGTTATGACTAGTAACATGGTTGCTCTGGGAATGCAGAATGACAGTGAGGGATGTAATTTTAATTTCTGCTTTAAATATCATCTTGAAAGTGCAGAACAGAGCAGACTACTTGGTAAAGTTGTTTGTAAGGGCTTCATCCCCATCCTCACTTCAGTCAAGCTCTGTCTATCTCTCCTCTCACCTAAACCTTGTCCTCCTATAGCCTTTACAACTCTTCAGCAATTTCTTCTTCTCCGAAGTCTCCTTTGTCAGCAAATACCTGCAGGCATGATTTCTTTTAGGTGCCTGAAGGTGAAATGGGGAAATGGGGACAATTTGAGTTCAGGATGCCTACAAATCTCAGACCAACCTGTGGCAAAACAAATAGTCCAGGAGAAAGGGATACGAAGGTTCTCTATCCACAGTGTGGACTTCCTTCACACCCTCCCCTCTTTGTCCCCTACATACCTTGTTTCAGGTCTATGTGCAAATGCCTGCCCATATCCTCAGCATGGGCATGAACTTTTGGACCTGAGCATAAACTGGGCCAGAGAAACGTGATGTGTTAGATTTGTGCTGAACATTCAAAGGCACAAGAGGACCTCATTGTCCCTGTTACCCCGAGTCCCCAAATCTCCTTGGGGACCTCTGAGCTCTGGGGACAAGGACTCTCATAGAGTGTGAAAGGGATCCAACCTGTGCTTGCAGCAGAGCTTATTACCCACAAGGACTGTTTCCTCAGAGATGTCTGTTACGTTTATTGGTTCTGTTCAGATGTTGTACTGAGGGGCATGGTTTAGTGGGGACATATTGGTGGTAGGTGAATGGTTGGACTGGATGATCTTGGAGATCTTTTCCAACCTTGCTGATTCTATGATTCTATAATTTCTAAGCATCTGCTGCTCCTTTGAACAGGCAGAGGTGTTGGAGAGAGAAGGAGGATTATTGCAGTGTGCTCCCACGTAGCTCCTGTCACCCTCACACGTTAACCAGCACGTGGTCCCAAAGGTTTCAGCAATGGAAAGGGCTGAAGTGCATCTAAAGAGGGTTTCATCGTCATTTGTTTCACTCAATTAAAAACCTGCAGACACAGATTAGCTCCCTGCTGCTCAGCAGAGGAATTCTTTTAACACTACAGTGATTTACGATCTACCAGCCAGTGTTTAACAAATGTCATGCAGAACCAAGAGATGCTTAACATAGGGACTGGTCACTCGTGTTAATGAAAAATGGATTTGAGGCAACAGTCACTTGCGTGGCTGCATTTTTATAACAAATGACATAGTGGGCCCGGAGCAGAGGGAGGCTTTGTAATTAATATTACAGTAGAATCAGGTATGTAACAGAGAGCTTGACTTAGAATTAAAATCAATACAACAACTGTTGGGACATGTCACTCCTGGTCCCCAGGCCCTGAGATATTATGCCAGACGGAGGAAGGGCGGATGAGGAGGTGATGACATGCACTGAATATCCATCTTGTGTTAACTTCAGGCAAGAAACTGTGCTTAGTGGAATGTGTTGGCAGTTTGGGGACATTTTATTGGTTTTGGTTATGTTGTTCTTTTTCTCTCTCTCTCTTTTTAGTGGATGACTGAACAGGAGGAACAAGGGAGAACTTCCTCCACTCTGCCGCTATTGCTGATTTTCTTTTCAAGCAGTGTTTTACACTAACCAGTTTCTTTGTTGCTGTATGGCAGCTTTTTGGTTTGCTTTTGTTTTCCAGTCTACCTTCAAGTCAATAGAAACGAAGTCTGGTATCTAGAAGGGCTGTGGCTTTTATGAAAATATAATAAAATATATTTCTAACAAAGCACGTCAGTCCATACTCCTCTTCTGTTACTTTTCTCCCCTAGCCCTTCTGATGGCCATCTTCATCTCCACAACAGCAACTGTTGTTCTAGCAGAATTCTACTTCAAGACTTCAGGATGTGAGGATGAGCTGTCAAGCAACATCTGTATTACGATACAATGGAAATTCTATTGTTATTTCCAGGAAATTCTTTTAAAGAAAAACTAATGCAAATGAAAATTTCAAAACTTCAACCATTATCGTGAGCAAAAAATCCAAAGTGGATGGGGAGATAGCTTAGAGCTGACCAAGATGTATGATATTTTGCATTTCACATCAATATTGAGCTTTATCCTCTTTTGCTTTTTGTTTGTTGTTATATATATATATATTATTATTATTATGGTGTTATAAGCTACAATTTCAAAACTCAAAGTGTAAATCCACTTTTGTTCAGAAATGCCAGTGGGAATACTATGACAATGATGGAGCTTTTTCGGCACTTTCTTAAATTCAGTTATATTTTAATGTGGTTATTCAGGAAGCCAGGCAAGTTTTACTACTGGTTTTTGCTCCAGCCAAACAAAATAAAGCCTACAGATCATAGTCACACTACAAGCAGCCTAGACAAGGACTTTTTGGTCATGTTCAGCACCAGCTGCAATCTGTAAACATTATGGTTGGACGCTGCAGCAACCAAGTACCACAGCAGCTATTAAATGAGCAGCAATATCAATATATCAGATGAAGGGAAATCCATTATCTGTATGCATCACCCTGAGGCTGGAGTTCAAAGCTCAAGCCAATCTCAGAACAAAAATCGGCTCAGAGACGATGCCCAAAATTCTGTCAGTACCTACGAGTGACAGAAGTGCTTGTTAACATCCACCACTGAGATCAAGGGCTGTAATTGTATCCCTGCAGCTCAGTGCCTAAATCAGGGCCTCCTCCAAAGTCCACCAAAGCCAGTAAAAAGGGTTCTGACTGATCTCATTAGGTTTTGAAGCTCTTCTTAATGAAAAGTCCATCTGTTACTCAACTCACTGGCTCCTGAATCTCTCACCTTCTCCATACAAAAGAAAACCATACCTCTCATGTGACACCGACGAACTTCTCAGCTTATTTTTGACGAAGAATAGAGGGAACAAAAGCACCACAGTGAGGATCATTTGAATGGCTGAGCAGATCTCCTGCTGCAGGCAGAAATCTGGACAGATGCACTCAGTTTGGCTCTTGCTCCACTAAGTCTGAGCCTTCCTCCAGTGCTTCGTGAATGGTTTAACCCAGAAAGCCGAGACATCCCACGTGTCATGGTTACGGATACATGAAACGATCCCTATGTGAATTTCAGCTACAGGACTGTATTCTGAGGATGTGAGCAGGCCGTGTGCTTTGCAGCAGGACCTCTCTGAGCACAGAGCGTTTGAGTGACATTCTTCAGCACCATCTCGGAGCATCTCCTGCTGCTCACATTCCTGTGGCCTTGGTTGGCAGGTCCCAGCTGAAGGCAGGCAGAGACACTCACCGGGGAGTACAGCTATGGAAAGGGAAGTAGAAGTTGGCTCTCATCATGTGAGATGATCTGTGAGACCTCATGGACCTAGGATGCAGGCAGCCAGAAAAAAAGGAAAGGGAAGGGTTGTTCTGCTCTGTACTTCGGGTGTATGCAGTCTTGTGGAATATTTCCCCACAGGGCTAATGCAATTGATGCTCAGCAACCCCTGTAAAGATGGGCTCGGAAAGCAATTGCCCATGATGCAGAAAAAAAAGGGAAGCACTTCCGTAAGTGCTAATTTAGTGAACGCTGTGAAATTGAAACATTGCAAGGAGGGCAAAAAGGCAGGGGAGAAGGATTCTGTGAGAAATACATCTCCAATTACTGATGTGACTTTTAGATATATATATATTTAGTCCCACCAGGTGTCTCCAGAGCAGTGATTGAGGGGCTAATCCACTAGGGCTAATTACCTCTGCCCCATAGGAGGTGAAGTGTGCTCACTTGGTGAAAAGCACTGATGAAGAACCATGCAGTGAAGGCCCCAAACAGATCAGTGGAAGTAAATTGGTTCTTAATAGTTTTCAGTCTGTGACCTGTATGTCTCCAACTCGCTGGAGCTGCACCAGCCAGGAAGGCAGCTCAGATGGCCGTCGGCTGCGGATGTCATTTGCTTACTTATGGAGCAATGAAAGCAGAGAATGCAAAGGGTGCAGTGCATCACTTGCAGACCAGACCTGAGCCATATGTGAATCTGTATCCAGGTCCAAGACTTTTCCTAAGGGTTCAGGCCTATTATTGCTGTTCTAATCCTTTCTCTTTAATAAAATGCCTTCATTTTCATTACAAGAAGACATTGTTACGCCTAAGCTGTCTGGACTGCTTACTGGACAACTGGCCTGATCATCAGAGCAGAGCTCCCGGCTCCTCAGCTCCTGGACGTGTGGGAAAGGCATATGTTCATCAGCTCTGAATGGTTGCCCTGATGCCACACTGGCTTCATCAGGTTGGCTAAGAACCATAAAGAATCAACACGCATTAGCACAGCTCGCTCCTGCCTGCTCCTTGCTATCTCCTAATGCACGCTTACGCTTGTGCCATCTTTAATCATCCATGACACATTCTGTCCAAATCCTTGGCTAGATTTGGGAGCTCCATAGATGAAAAGGAGGTAGCTCTGTTCATTCCTGTAGGACTCAACAAACAGGGGCCAGTGAGCTTGATAAGCATGTCAGCAGGTAAATGCATGCACATGCTCCCATACAGCTCAGATTCTTCACCTCTGGAAGAGAAAAAAGCAAGAGTGCCTGTAAGACACTCATGGCTGTACAGCAGCATCACTTGAATGGTTATTGAAATAATGATTTATTTTTGATGGCTTTGTAAATAAACAAAAGAAAGTCAGTCTGTGCCTAGAATCACAGAGCATTCCAAGTTGGAAGGGACCAATAAGGCTCATCGAGTCCAACTCCTGTTTTGTATGAAATGGGAAAACAACACACATCACAGAGCAGATATACCACAGGGTGTAAGCAGTGATAATTATTTCCTTTCATGGGTTAAGCCATAACCTGTCTGCAAGCGGAGAATTGTCAGCTGAAGGAATTGGCAAATAGATCTGAATAGCGTTAGGAAATTTGGAGAACTTTGTGATCTTTTCAGGCAGTATGTGAATATGCATCAGTGCGCCACGTTCTTTGAATAAATTATTCCCTTTAAATTATTCGCTTAGTTCCAGTGATTGTTAAGCTGAGGGGATTTTGACATTAAGTGCTAACCAGTCAGGAAAAAAAGGCTGTATACTTTTCTTTTTTAGAGTTCTCTACCTGTGTCAGCATCACTTTCCTCTCTGCAGATAACTCTTTCTTTAAACTTGTCTCGCATTCTCTTTTCTTTCCACCCATCCCTTTCTGCCTCTTTCTTTTCAGCACCGCCTGAAGACAAAACAATTCCTCTGAAGGAGAACCTTTCAGGCTATAATGGGATTAGGCCTTGGAACGGAGATCTTGTTTGGATCAGCTGTTGAACTCACAGGAGTCCTGTTAAAGGCCTATTAAAATTCCATGTAATACCTCAGTAAGTAACATGCGAATCCCCAGCTCATCTTTGGGAATTAAAGTGTGCAGAGCTTACTTGGCTGCTGTCAGGAAGGTTACACAGACCTAGGACTCATTTGTTTGAAGAATAAAAGGACATCACCTGCCTGTTTTCCTACAGCTACAAGAAAATTCTAGAGTTAAAAATTGCAGAAGCAAATTGTTCTTGGACTGACAGGGCTGCAGCTCCTAAGGCTGGGGGTGAGCCCAAGGGAGACCACTGACCCAACCAGCACAGCCTCTCCAGGGAGGACATCCAGATACGGTGTTGAGCACCTCAAAGGGAGGTTTGGAAGATGAGGTTTAATTCAGATTATTTTATCACAATCCACCCGTGCTATAAATTCAGCAGAGTAACTCGGAATGAATTGAAATTGCTCTCAGCAGGATGGTATCTCCCCTGGCATCTCCTAATTCTGCTCAGACAAGAAGCACCATAAGAATTAGTTTTTTTATTCCTTCTGCACATGAGGTCTTTTCTGCTTAGATTTGAGATCTGAAAGTGCTTCCATTTCTTCAGTTCCCTGTTATTTTCAAAGTTAAAAAGTTAGGAGCAGCTTTCAGAATGTGCTTGGGTAATCATAATATTAATACATTCTTATGTACCTTGTATTATATTGATCACCCAGTGCTCCATCAAGCTTTGATGGTTTACAATAATGCCAAAGAAATAATTCTTTCCGCCCTACTAAACAGCAGCAAATTGCTACAGCTTGAGGGGGCAGAGGCGAGGAAAGAAGGGGTGAAACATGCACTCAGAAATAAACACTCTTTGCTATCTCTGAAATTAGATGCAGCTGATCCCAAACCTGCCAGAAGCACTTGCAGTTTGACAGCCAGTTCCACCCCAGACCTTTGCAGCCCAGGCAGGTCCTGTCCCATAACATGACTGTGGATCTCCTGACAGTGTGCTGCAGCCCCCAGCCTCAGGTCAGCACGGACATCTCAGCAGGGCACCTTGTACTGCTCTCAGCTGCCAGCCTTGGCCAGTGCCAAAACATTTTGGGGACATCTCTTTTCTTTCGACGATCTCGAAGCTTTTTACACATCTTTATTGATTAAGCATCAAAACCTTCATCTGATGTAGATAAGTTTAATGCTATTACCCTGGTTTTACAAGACAAATTTGATGGAAAGCACGGGGAAGTCAAGCAGCTCGCTCAAGGTCAGGCATCAACATGTGTCAGGACGGGCAGCACAGCTGGAAGCACACATAGGCACTCTGTGCTCTTCCTATACGTCACCTCTCATAACACTGAATTGCTCGTTACTGTGCCTTTGGATCATTTCAGGCAATGTTATGGATTTTACTAACAGGTGTGACAAGGGAAATACATTTGTGTGCACGGGGAAAGAATTGTCCAGCAGTGCATTACTGCGATTGGAGGTGGGCACCGACTGCCAGCATTTCGGAGATCTGTTCCTCCTTTGCTGTGATTTATGTGGCTCAGCTGCCTGTCTTGGCTCCCGTTCCATGGAGGGTGGTGGTGGTTACTGCTGGTGTTTAGGAGGGCAGGATGTGCTGATACCTTCTGAGATGGGGAAGGGAGAATGTCTACAGCTTTTGCATGGATTAAAATCCGGGTTTTGCCCCAAACCTTGTGTGAATGACTGTTGCCCTCTACAGCTTTCAGCCTGTAAAACGGGGGTATTCGTGACATTTACCTGCGCTGCAGAGGTGATTAGGTCCAAGAATGGCTGTGGAGACGCTGCTGCGATGAATGCCTTTGAACTGGGAACCAGAATTTGCTGTCAGCCTGGCTGCGGAGCCGACTGCTTCGGTGTCGGGTCCAGATCGTGCGAGGAGAAGGGAGGATGCCTGCAGCTCTTCTCTCAGCTGCCCCATCGCCATTTGGCTGCACCAACCCCGCCCTGCCGTCCCTCTGCCACTCATTGACACACCGCACACCCGACCTGCACTGCTTCCCCGGGCAGCCGGGATGGTGCTCAGCCAAGGCAAGGAATCCAGATCAGAAAAGGGACAAAAGCTGCAAGGGCGATTTATTATAGCTGTTTGCGAGCCATGAGGAACTTTGGGAGGGCTGGGCTACAAACCTGGAGAGCTGCAGGCATCCACAGAGGGGAATTTGTCTCCCTGTACCCTCGGGTAGAGCGCTGCCCAGGGGATGAATTCGGTTCGGCGCTGGCAGGAGCTGCAAGGCGGAGCGGAGCCGGGCGGTCACCATCGGCACAGGCGCTGCCTGCAGAGCTGCTGTAGATCACAAATGCCCCCTTGAGCCCGGGAAAGGGATTGTTCCTACTGCTCATCCTCTGACCTTCCCCTGGCCTTGTGCTGCATCGAAAGGGTCTTTGGTAGCCGTGTTTCCACCCTCCCTGTTTTGGGTTTTAGGACGCACTTCTGTCCTCTCCATCCTCCCGTCCTGCTGTGCAGGTTTGGGTGCAGAGCTGGTTTGAAGGCTCAGTGGTGTCTGTGCCTCTCCAGGACGTGCACACGATGATTTTCCCTTTCCTGACCCTTTCCTCTTTGCTCCCATGCACAGTGCCAACTGGGCAGCATTTTAATGGGAGCTTAAATGCAGCTCATGTTCGGAAAATGTTTTGGATTCCCTTGTAACAGTCAGGAAAAAGTGTGCCATTCTTTACAAAAGCTCAGCAACAATTTGGGGCACGAAGGCACTCAGCATCGTACAACTCCTCTCACCTCGGTCTCCTCAGTTTCTCTGGCTGCTGTGGGAGCCTGGCCATGGCATACATCCGACTTTTAAATCTTTGTCATGTGTTCATTTTTACTCCATAAAACTTCCATCCAAAGTTCTGAGCTGCTCCCCCTCCCTTCCCACTTAGTGCCTTTGCTGGTGCCCAGCTATCACTGAGAGACACTCCAATATGCCATCTCCCAGGAACTCAGCAGCCAACTGTTTGCAGGGCTTGCGTCCTCCAGCAGGCAGCCATGGAGCCCAGCGCCTCTCTGCTGGCTGCATTGCTGTGTGCCACGTTGTGCATTTAGATAAGGCAGACAATGCAGAGCTCTTCCCTGACAGATCGTCAGATCTAGAGGAAAACTGAATGGGCATGATAAAACCAGTGATTTAATATGACGTCTGCCCCGCTGTTCTCCAGTTTGGGGATTCATGGAAGTGAGGAGCAGATGGGATCTCCAGGGGGAAATTCTAGGCTTGCATTACTGAAACCAATGTAAATTTAGTACTGTATTTCTTAAGTGCTGTTGAAAAGTAGCCAGGAGTCTGAAATCTATCCAAGGTTTTCACCTCTCTGATTCATATATATATGTATATTGAATATACATATGTCCTTATTTATTCATCTATTTCTCATGGATAGGAGTACGAGGTTGCACAGTTATGTGTCCGTAGCTCATCTAAGTGTCACCTCGCTCTCCTTTTTCCCCTTTTGGAATGAGAAAGAAAACCAAAGTCCTGACCAGTTCTAACTACTAAAGAAACTGCACTGTTCCGAGATCAGGCTCTGGTGGTGTTGTTGCAGCAGCCAAATTTTAACTTCTGTAAATAACATCCCAGGTCCCCAAACCACTCATGCAATCTGCAGTGGATAAAGACAGTTGTCACTCTTCCTTTTGTGCCCAAGCTCCTGATGCAGCATCCCTGTCAGCTCTCCATTCCCCTTCTGCCCTTGGAGATGACTGCACATGAAGAACTCCACATTACCTCACTGTCTGTATTTTGCAAAGCCTCTTGAGGAAGACAGGTATGCTATAAATACAGAATCCTTTCTGTAGGGATCATTTGGGTTGCATCCAGCCCATGGGACGTGGCTTTTCATTAAAGCCATCTGAGGCCATTCTGGAGACAACAGCTTTCATTTGGCACACCCTGCATCTTATCTCCTTACGTTGCCTTCCCCAGCGGTGTGCTGAATGATTTGGAAGTACTACAGCCAAGAGAAATCTTGGCCTTATCCTATATAATCTGATCAGTTCAGCTGAGCAGGAGTGATAGAATCCCACGAACTCTGCCAATAAAAAGGTTTCCGTTGGCTCAGGCTGACATTTGGTGTGATCTTTATCTGTATGTGAAAGTGATTAAAAAATTACCAACAAGAGTTCCCTCTGAAAAATCAAAGCAAAGATCAAATGGTAGGAAAACAGAAGGTGGCATGAAGCAGCCGTCCTTAGCAGGGCATCAGATCAGCTGAGACACTGTGTGAAAAGATGGGAAGGCTCTGTGTGTCTTAAGGATCCTGCACAGCACCATCACCTCCAAAGCACCTCCAAAGCCTTCCAGCCAGCCGTGGCAATCAGCAGTTGTGATGCCGGCCTGCACAGACCCCCTGACATGCACGTGCCTCACCAGGAACCTCACAAAGCAGTGGGAGGTACTGAAGAGGTGTAGGAAGGCTTGGAACAGCATTTGGGATGGGCAGTTGGCTAAGCAGGACAGGACGTTCGTTGAAGATGATTAAGACTAAAATTAACCAGTGAGAAGCTGCTGAAGGAAGAAAAGTGAGGTTACAGGGGCTTCTTAGAGCAAAAACCTGCGGATGTTTTCCATTGAGCAGACTGGCATGGAGGATTGCTGTGTTCTTTTTTTCCTGGGGGAAGGAGCCTGCCAGGTCTTCAGCAGAAGACACTGCAGAAGTGCTAAAAGTTGCTGTGATCGCAGGTTTGCCTGTGTGTGAGTGTGATGGAGTCACTGGGTTTGGAAATGAACGACCAGCATTTTCGTGCTATAGTTTAGATATTATTCTCCAAGATCAGCTTCAGCAGGACTAAGGAGTTAAATTTGCCTTCTTGTTTTGTCCTGTATTCCGTCTTGTAACTTTTAGTGAAAGTCCTCTTTTTTTTTTTTTTTTTTTTTTTTTTTAAGAAATCAATATATCCCTATTAAACAGTTTGGTTTCAATAAATCAGCATTTTCCAATAGAAAATCCATCTGCCCATTCTTATTTTATTTTTGATCAGCGTTATATTTCAGAGAAATGTATTTTTGCTGGGCAGCCTCACAAACAGGTGAATTACCATCCTGGCTGAGTTCCATACTTCGATTAGATTCGTATTTTGCATTTGACAGTACAGCAGAGAGGTCATTCCAGAATCCATCACTGTAAGCACAGGGATGGAGTCACTGCTCCGGGTAGATTCTATCCCCAGCTCATGGTGGGCAGCACTGGAGCTGTCTGAATCATCCCATAAATGCAATATTCTTATTCCCCATATAGAAAAGCTCTTCATCCTTCCTCATTTCTTTATTTCGGTCTCGTTCTCACAACAGCCTCAGAGGTGACATTGATCCGCAAACACGCAGCAAGAGGTGCACACAGGGCTCCCTGCAAGTGACCCCTGGCTGCCAAGGGGCTCTGGATCCTCAGATAACCTTTTTTTCCTGACGCAAGCCCTACTTCCCTGGGACTGCCATGACCTTTCCTTTCCTACAAGGAGGAGACAAGGCGGCAGCCGCCTGCCCTTGGATCAAGCTGCTGGATCGTTCAGCAGATGTCTGGTCGTGTGCCACTTGGAAAATGTCACTGCCTGCTGGCAGCTCCAAGCAGGTGATTAATGCCAGATTGAGGAATTTTCCGAGTTACGTTCAGGTCCTTCTGTTCGCTGCCGCTTAGAGAAGTGACAGCCTGGCCCTGGTGTGACCGGAGGCGAGCAGAAAGCCTGGCACAAGGTGGAAGCAGAGGATCTTCCATGTCTCGCTAGGGAGGATGAAGAGCTTGAAGATGGCTGGTGAACCAGGGATGTGCAGGAAACCCAGCTGGGGGCAAAGCCTGCAGCCACAGCTCCACTGCAGGCCTGGGAACACCGTCCCTTCTCTGTTTGCTTTGCCTCATCAGCTACAAATTGCTCATTAGAAAAGTGGTTCTAATTCTTTGGCTGCTCTCCCCAGCAGTGGCTGCATTTAAGAAGGTGCTATTGAGTTTCAAAAACCTTTAAGATACAGCATTTTGCAGAATTGGAGAGACAGCTGGAGTATCAGTGGTGTGCAAGAAAGCCTTCAAGGGGTGGAATGAGAGCGCTATTCGAGAGATTAGATTTTTATCCTGTTAGAAGCAAGAAATGAAGAAGGAAAGGTGAGACATGAGGGAGGAGTGAGCATGAGAAAGCGATGCCTTCTTGAACCAGAAGATATCATAGGAAGCAGCTGCATGTGATCGTAAGGGAGCCTTAGACTTGTGCAGAGCTCTGCAATAGGAAGATTGCCCAGCAGACTCAAAGAGGGCTTTGGCCCATCTGGGAGTTGTTTCTCAGTCTTAAAGGATCATAGATGAGAGAGAGATGTCTCCCAGTATGGACCAACGGGGTTCTATCCTCAGTTCCTTCGTTGGCCTTAAAGAACAACATTTGCTCTAAAATACAAGCAAGGAAGCAAAAGCTGCAGCACCATGACCGTTGTCCCGAGCACCAGGCACTGGCATTGAAAAAAAGGGGAAAAAGAAGCACTTGGTTTTCTGTCCTGCCTCTTCCCAGCTCCTCAGTACACACATATTTTCTCCATTTCCTGCACATCCTCTGATCAGTTGCCTGCGCTGCCGTGCAAGGAGCTGCTGCTCCAAGCTGACAGCTCCTTTTTGCGAGCTGAAGAGCTCCCGAGTTGCTGGTGCTGCTGGTTTCTATATTTTAAATCTTTGATCTCATGACTGAAACGAGAGGGAGAAAATCAAGGCTTTGGCGAGGCTCCCAGCCCTGTCACTTTCTGACCTTGAGCCAATCACATGAACTTCTAATGTCAATATTCCCATCTGTTAAGCCTCACAAAGATGCTGTAAAGCAAAATTAACGAATTGTATCGGGATATCTGCACTTATGGTTGATAGCATTTCTTTCATGAGTAATCCCATTGACTTGAGTGCAATCACGTTGAATAAAGTATTACTCATGACTAGGCTAGGAATCCAACGCTTAATATTTGTTAAAAGCTTCAGGATTTTTGTGGAAGTAGTTGAAGAGAGAGGAATTTCTCTGATCCGGTCTACAAATGTGCAGAAATTCATCCACCATTCATCAATAAAGGAAGATAACCGTGTGCTGATGACTCTCTTGCCCACTCTCCCTGCTGGAAGGGTGATTAGGAGCCAGGTGGTGCCCAGGGAATGATGTTGAGCTACAGCAGAAATAGAGATGGAGAATAACTAGAGAAAGTTTAAGAGCAGAGAATTAAATAAACTGCCCTGTCAAAGGGAAGGAATATCCAGTAATGAATCCTAATGTAAAATCACGTGGGGACCCTATTTAAAAGCACTTCTGAGCTCCTGCCCATGTTGTGGTGTACCCTGAGGAGGATGCTGCCCTTGGGAAGCAGAAAGCAATGTGCCAAACTGACAGCAGTGAGCTCGCGGGAGAGGGTGCTGCGGGATTGACACAAGGATGCTAACTTTGAAAATGAGAGGTTTTTTACCCCCTAGCCCACCTGCTTATCATAGTGAGATAACAGCTCACATAAGCAAAGCTGGACATGGTTGCTGACATTTCCCTGCTGATCCTTTCCTCTCTCCCTACTCTCAAGAAAATACAAGAAAATACAAGAAACCTGACCTTGATAGCAGCTGTCAGGCACAGTCACCCTGCTACACAGAGCTCTGGAGACTTTCCCTACAGCAGACTGAGACTGGGGGAGACAAGGAGGTGGCGGAACCAAGAATCCAATGGAGAAAGGCTGTGTGACATGACCAGCCCCCAGGTACTGAGCTGTGCTGAGACATTCGGTTTTATCCCTTTCCCATGGCATCCCTGTCCAAACTGCTTCCCAGAGAGCTGCTCCACCTGTGCCAGATCAGGTGCCAGCAGTGCCTTGCTCTGTGCCATTGGGGTGGGGCTTTGTGCTGGCAGGCTGCAGCCAAGAGGAGATGCACACTGACCCATCTCTGTGTCCAGCCCACGCCTGGTTTGTATTCAGAGATAACTTCATGAAATGGCATCATTTGGGGATTTGCACCTCGCTTTATTGTGACTCCTGTTACAGTCCCAAATTTTGGCTAAGATTTTCATGATCTCTGGCGTGTGATGCTGCAGGGAACAGGCTGTCACCTGGAATTCAACTGACAGCAGTTGAGATTACGCAGATGCATTCCTGCCACAGCAAAATCAGGGAACAGTCCCCTGGGTCAGGTTTTGATGCAAGCTATAATGCTGCGCCCATATCTCTGAGCATCCCAGCAGCCCTGTGCATGTGATGATTCTCATGGATGTGCTTTCCTCCCATAAAGAGAAAAAAGAAATCGGCCCTCTTGTGTGTTTATAATTTTAGCAAGCGTATTACACCAGTATCTACAATCAATATACTATGTCCTGGCAGAGCATGTGATAAACAGGAGCAGCTTCGCCATGGTAACTGATTTGTATTTCATATATTGGGCCTGATTCTGATAGCTTTGTGTTCGTGTAATCCTCCCCTCATACCTGCGTGAGTCGATGTGAGATCAGCATCAGGTTAATTGATTTGTGCTTCCTCCAGCATCAGCTTGAAAGCTTTCAGCAAACAAAGATTTAAGAAATAAAATAAATAAAATAAAAAGATCTGCTAGATCTATTTTCTGACTGCATTGGGCATCTGGCACACCGGGGTCTCCTACAGCCTTTGAAACAGGCCCTTAAATCACTTGGCTGGTAACTTAATTCTAATAGCTCACTTAACAAGTACTCTGTCATGGATATATATATTCCTCGTGACAATATCTCATGTTAAATTGATGTTCTGAGGTGTATAAGGGGAGGTTTGGATCAGCACTAGCAGCAGTGGATCTGTGTGGGTCTCAGCCCTGCATGGCTCAGTCCTGGGTCCAAGACAGATCCATTTGGGGTCATTAGAGGGTAGCTGAGGCTGCTACAACTGAAGGTCACACGGCCATGAGGCCGGCCGCCTCACCCTACATTGCCCCAGCCCCACCAGTGAGAGTCCCCGTGGGCAGGGATCAGCTGTTTGTCGGTCCTTGGGCAGCCTCAGCTCATCCGCACCCAGGCAGTGCAAAATGTTGGACTTGGTTCTGTCCCATTATGGGAAATATTGCTCCATTTCCGTGGGTGCAGAGCCAACACTACAAGAAATGACCTTATTTACCACTCTTCTGAGCTCTGCGTTTGTCATTGCTGCCCATGCTTCCTTCCTCTGAGAAACTCAGGAGACTGTTGTTGTTATTTGCCTCCAAGCAAACAAGCAGCTGGAAATGGCACAGGTTAGTTATGTTTAAAGAGAGAAATTTTCCTTTTATTTGCTCTGTTTTTTTCCTAATTTCCCGAAGTGACCTTTATCTCCATTTAGTGCTGAAAAGAGCAAACAGAGCAGCTGAGTGACCCGGAGATCCTTTATTCTGTTGAACTCCCAGCGCTCACACGCAGTTCAGTGGATTTCAGCACGCATAAAATAAAAGCATAAACAAACAACATTAAATAAAAACAAGAGCGCTGCTCGCTGCTTTGCCTTCCCTACCTCTCTGATGGCTACCAGCTGGACGAGCCGTGGACACTCTTCCTATGTGTGGCAGGCAAACCTCCCTCATCCTCAACACTCTCCTCCCTTTTGCTTTCCTCCTTTGCCCGCTTTCTGTTCCTGCAGTGCTTTCCTTAAGTTGCTGCTCCAAATGATCCTGTTTTCCAGAGCAAAACAAGGCAGGAAATATACTATCTCTGAAAACAGCTTTACATTTCATTCAGGTCTTTGATGACCACCGTGCATTGTATCTTACACTGAGCTCTCCGCAGCAGCCTACATCTTTTTTTGTCCCCCGGAGGACACGATTCATTTGTATATGAATAGTTCCGATTGTTCTTCCCACAGCATCTGATGCCCGCTGTGGCCTCAGCAGGATTTTATCTGCCATCCTTATATTCTTCTCCGAGGTCTGTCTTAAATTAATTTCTTCTTGTCTCCTCCAGACCCAAGTGACCAAAGGGAGAGGGGGGGGGGGGGGGGGGGGAGGAAATTTTGTTCTTTGAACAAATGTTGCCCTTCTTCACTGCACCACCCCATCCTCAGGCTCTGGATGCTATCTGTAACAATGCTTGTCCCAGGAGCAGTCCCTGGAGCACCTCCCACTATTAACCTCTATCCATGCTGAGAATTGGACTTTTTATTACAGCTCTTTGATTTTTATGTCATAGCTTGTTTTCAATCCATGAAAGAACTTTTACCTCTCACCTCAAGGTAACCCACTAAGCTTTCCTTAATAGCTCCTTTTGAGGGCTTTTCTAAAAAAAAATTTCTTTTGAAAACCTAAATAAATCGCTTCTGCTTGTTCAGAGATATCTATTATTTTTGTTAACATTTGGAAATGCATTAAAATAGATTGAGAAGCACGGTGATTTACCCTGACAGTCACCATGCTGGTTTGTCCCAAGCATCTGGAGGCATTGTAACTCTGTCTTCAATGGTTTTTCTCTTATCTTTTCTGCAATTGAAGTAAGCTTGCCAGCCTGTAATTCCTTCATCTCCTTTCACACCTTTATTTAAAGATGGATACAGCACTGGCCACTTTTCAGCCCTCTGGCATCAGTTCTGATTTTAATGAAAAAAGTGACAGGCTTTGTGCCAATAGCTCTACTTGGAGCTCTCATTCCTTCTGAATTTGTGTCTGGTCGCAGTGACCTACAGAAAATTGATGGTTTCATCCAGTAGCCTTCACTTGTGTGAGTAGGTCCATTAAGTTCAGTAGCCCACTCTTTAACTTCAAAGAGTGCATCTGTAGCAATGAGTGCTCTTCGATCAGGGCTCGTTCCTCCGCCTGCCATACTAAGTATGGATGTTGCTGTGCCACCCTATGCTTCACGATTTGTTTGATTTCATGTTTTTTTTTCTCACTGTTTCTCTTTTGCTCAGCGCTGCAGGATGAGCTTTGGGCACAGATAGTTTTTATCTCTACGTGTGTGTGGTCTGCATTGAGCCCTCCTATGAACCACAGACGTCCAGCACACATCCTTCTCTCTCCCTGGCAGTGCATCACCTTCATTATCTTGAAAGGAGCACTGCGAAGTGGAGACTTTTCAGTCTCCCTCATGGAGCCATGCATGTTTTTTTATAAAAATAAAAATTACTTTCTCGTTTATGCCCGCTATGTTTCCTCCTAGGGATTGAGGATTGAGAGAATGCAGTGAACCAGAAAGTAAATGCGATTGCATTCTCAGAATAAAATGGGAAAGGTATAAAAATACAGGAGAGTGAAAAGCTATTTAGGTTAAGCAACGTTACTAGCTCAGGAGTTCTTGGATATAAAATGTCACAGGAGGACCAAACACTATAAGAAGTATTATAAGAGCAAGCAGAGTAACTTCAAATAATGGAAAGGGGACAGAAATCAGGCTGCCTATAAGTTGGTGTTTGATGTGTTTCAGATCAGGGTTATGTGTGTGATTGCCTGAGATGGCAGAGAACTGGATTTGACAACACAAGAGATTTCTTTCACCTTTTTGTCCCGGTGTTTCTCGGAATTAAGTAAGGATGGTGCCCTTGGTGGCAGCTGATTTAGACCACAGTTAAAGAAGCGTAGCTGGAAGACAGAGAGTGTCATTAGCTCTAAGGCATTACTGCTGCCTTGTGTGTTAAAGCCTTGTTCAGTGGGACTGAATGATTAACCAAGAATGTGGATAATCCTCTTCAGATTGCAATTCAGGATGGATGCAGACAACCCAAAGCCCTGAGCTTCTTTGTGTCAAGCCAAGTTCAAGGTCTTCAAGACAGTGGGAAGTATCCCCTGGAACCAATGCAAGTAGTAATCGCGTTACAGAGAAAGCGAGTGGCTGAGAGGTGTCACCAGAAGAGAAGCATGAATCACATTTCCTCTCCTCCCGGTTTTATTCTTTCTTCTTGACAGAATGTCAGGATCTGCTTCTTTTTTCCTCTCCACTTCCTCACACGGTGTCTTCACAGTCAGCCTTTGGCAAAGGCGTTTTGGTGGCCATTTATTAATTCTGCTGTGGCCTTTAGTAATGTCATTGTGGCTCAAATGCTTTCTTGAAATACAGTGCTGCAGATTCCTCCAAATACACTTGGCATGTTATACGGTGCCGGAGCAATGCTCACTCCCTTAAAACATAGATGAAGCAAACAGTGCTAATTTATGCCTCGCTTTTTTATTTCCAACATAATTTTGATTTTAATGTCCTATCCTCACCACATCAATATAGTTCTCACTGCTGGCGTGTTAGAACAAAAAGTAAATATTTCATCTTCCTTTCCTTCACTAAGATGCTCACCCACGGCATCTGGAACAATGCAAATGAGACATGACTGAGAAATGCTGCTTGGGTGCTTTATGGGACACTGGGACATGAGGAGATTGCCCACGAGTGTCAGTGTGAATAGGAAATTAGCTACGCAGGGTAGTGATAGATGATTTAATATAACAAAGGATATTTACAGTAAACCAACAGCTCACAAGAATACATTGCAGAACTGTAGATTCTGCCTGAAGGATCAGAAAGGTTTATTTATTTAAGATATAAAACTCAAGCCATCCTCTCGCTCTGCTCTGCTGGATATACTGAGCAGGGCAGTGGCCTATTGCTTTAGCTCTGCTGCATTCCCTTTCTCCAAAAAAACCCCACGTGCACTTTGAATAATAGGCTATCAAAACAGCACATTTCTGATATCTCTCCTTCAGGTGGTGTCCAGAAATCCCACACAAGTGGCCGGTCACCATGAACACAGCACTTTGCCTCAAAGGGTCATTGAACCTGACTTTGGCTGCAGATACGCAGCTCCTGCATGCATCAGTTCCTTCATCATCCTTTTGACTGGCTGCACTGAAATAGTGGTGTTTGTAAGATCCAGCAAAGACTTCTTCCATCATGCTCTGCCTGTAGAGTCCCAAAGCAAATCTTAAAAACAGGCCTAGAGCTAGACTTAGTCCCCTGGAAATGGTTTCTTGAAAGACTTTCAGCTTGCAGCCAAGATCTTGTAAGGGAAAAAAAATAAAGAAGGGAAAGGAGGGGAAGGGGAAGGGGAAGGGGAAGGGAGAGAAGAAAGGGAAGGGGAAGGAAGGGGAGCAAGATGAATATAACCTTCAGATTTGCACTACCTGTGGAGAAATAGGTGACTATGAACAGCAGGATGTTCTCTCCCTTCTCCCAAACCATTCCAGCAGGGGCAGAACAGCTGGAGGAGACTGGTGCCATCCCAGGTGGCACTGCCTGGCTCCAGCCCCCCAGCACTGCTGTGTGCATTGCCTGCCAGAGGTGTGCATGGTGAAATCAAGCCTGACACAGCTCAGTGCACACCATAGACCATTTGCTGGGGATCTGGTACTCCATTTGTCTCCACACTAGCCTTGTGCGACAGGTAATTTAGTGGCAGCACTGGGATATTGAGGTGATAGATGCCTTGTAAATATAGCAGATATATTAAGTTATTAGTGTAAATGTGGGGGAAAAAAATCACAGATATGGCAGGCATTGGACTCGTTTATACTTTTCATGGAAGATGTCATGAAATGCTCAGGAGTTGGTGCTTAAAGTTGCAAATGAGTCCAATAAACTCCTGTATGACCGTGCAATGTAAGGAAAAGGCAGCCTGTGTTCTCGCTTTTACCACTCCTGTAGAGTTGTGTCTCATCATACAGAATCATAACGTAGTACCACAGAATGGCTTGGGTTAGAAGGGACCTCAGAGAGCATCCAGGTCCAACCCCTATGCCATGGGCAGGGTTGCCAACAGGGTTGACATATCTGTGTGTTGTTGTACCTGGCAACCCAATGGCTGAAGCTGAAGTAACCCAATGGTCTTCAGGTGTGCCAGCTGCCACCTCCCCAGCTTCCTTCCATCCCCAGGGCTGTCCAGATCCCTTGGCAGCTCCAGATGTGCATGGAGCCTGCAGAGAGCTGAGACACCTCAGTATTGCTGCGTCACAGCAAGAGGGCAGCCAGAAATCTCTTACTACAGCCCTAAATGTGAAAGAGAAGGAGATATAAGATGAACCTGGCCCTAGTCTGAAGCAGCTGGGAGGAACTGGCTCTGCACGGTATTCTCTGCTCTACAAAAGTGCAGCTGCAGCCCTGCAGTGCATGGCTGGGCCCCCTGCAGTGCCTTTCAGCTCTTCTCAGTGCCACAGCAAGGGATGGAGCACAGGGAAGGCACGAGCTGTGCTGCCCACCACAGGGGTGACCCCAGCCTGGTGAAGGGGAGGCTTTCTGCCATCCCACCGAGGAGGGAGTCAGCTTGGTTTCTTAGAAAAAAAAAAAAAAACTAGAGGCCAGGATGTGCAAACAAAGCAAGTTTAGCTTCTATAACAGAGCATCAGTCTGCCGTGGAGCTTGCTGGCTGAGATTTCTGCTGGGGAGGAAGGCTTGGAGCTGTCAGGGCTGGGAAGGAAGAGGCACATGGAGCGTTCGTGGCAGAACAGAGCCCTGCTCATGCCAGGACATTGCAGCCTTCTTCCTCCAGACTGCACCCCTCGACCAGGGCCCTTGGCAGCAGGAGGCAGGCAGCCAGGCCTCACAGCCACCCCAGGGAGGGACCCTATGAGATGGGGGGAGAGCTCCCAGTCGGTGAGAATTGGGTTTGTGCCCTTGAGAGGATCTCTTTGAAGTCTGTGGGGACGGCTGGCTGCTGAAGAGCTTTTTCTGTTCTCACAGATCTCTGTTTCTTATCCAAATCTTGCTCGCTCACATCCTTGGCACTGAGTTCTGTGTGCCTTTGTATATATGCAAATCGTAACAGTTTTAAATTTGCCACCCTTCTGTTTCATTGATGATTCTCTTGTTGTTCCCTGCTAATTTAGAGTCCATTCTGGTGGGACTTGAAGACTTGGAAAGCTTTGATTCTCTTGAAAAATAATAAATATCTTCAGGATGTATCTGTATTTCCCTTTTTGTGGCACAAAAGAACAGAGGAGACTGCAGAGATGTCAAACAGTAATCTCTCTTCAGCATTAGGAATGAGCAGGAGAACTACTCTTCCTGTTTGCATACAATATATTCTTTCATGTAACCTCTTTAATCAGGTTTTGCGATCGCATTCTGGCCTGCACTGTGTAATTCACAGGGCTGGTTTGCATATGCTTTGCAGCTAGAAAATGTGTAGATAACACACTGAGATGCTTGTGTTTGCAAAGTACTTTCCAGTGGTGCAGTGAGCACGGCAGTCTCGGAGGTGGGCAGAGTTGGGGCATAGCATCAGCTGCTCAGATGGCTTCATGCTCCCAGCACATCTCCGGGTGTAGGGATTGTGCTGAATGTGAGCAAACACAGCAGATGTAATAGCTGGAGTGTAGGGCTGTGAAGTGTGAGGTTATAGGGTGTGAAGCTGCAGCTAAACTAGTGGATGAACTTGAACAGGGGAGAAAGCTCGATGTGCTCACGTACGACTTTGTTTTACACCTTGCCATCAACCAAAGTGCTCCACGGTGTGGGTTCACATCAGCACGGCTGAAATCACATCCAGGCAGTGCTGTAGCATCCACACTCACCCATGGGCTGTGCAGAGCTTCTGTCAAAAACTGCACTTCTCAGAGTGACCCTACCTCGGCCCTTTAGCAAGAGTGAATTCTCCAGGCTTTTACAGATTCTGCCCAGGACTTAAAAGCAAATAAAGAAGACTGAAGCTTGCCAGAAAGTGATGATACCTCAGGGAGGGAATGTGCAAAGGAAAAACACAGACACTCTGCAAAATGTCTATGAGAGCTTTCCAGGCAAATACCTGTGGGTTAAGATTTCTTGGCACAAAATAAATATGGCTCTGGTGAACCTTTATCACATCTTTAGGGCCCCTCCAATTTAAGCTGCTGTATGATTCTATGAGTGTGAATGGCAGGGATTATAAGGAATATTCATACATATTTCCCTCAAATGTATCTATATGATAAATATCAAAAGCAAGAACTTCCACCATTAATAAACAACTAAAGGAGAAAAAAAGGGAATTGAGTTGTGCAGAGCAATGCAGGATGAACATGTTGTGCAAGGGAGTTGTGGCAGCTCTTCCCACCAGTGGGCATCCTGGGTCTGATCCTGTTCAACCGTGCAACATTTATACCTGTGAATCTGGAGGGGAAATATGCTGAGGAGGCAGAGCCATGGGAAGAAAGAATCAAAAGCAGTAACAATAACAACAAAAATGTGACAATGCGTTTTTGCATTGCAGAACAAGCTTGGTTATCCCTGAGCAGGACTGGTACCTCCTTGAGGTGTGTGAGTCAAATGCACGCTCCAGTGTCAGCTCAAAGCAAATGCTCATCATGGATTTGTCATGCACAAATCATTTGAAAGCCAATCTCATTTCCCTCTGTGAGGAGACAACGGGGCTTGAGGGTAAAGAATACCCAGCAGGTGGGGTACGCCTTGATGTCAGTAAGTAATTTTGGTAATTTCTGCAGCCAGTGTCCTTGGAAGCAAAGTGGGAAGCATGGACATAATTTTAGTGGGGAGGCTGTGGGATCCCTGTTACCCACCAGTGGGTTTGTCCAATGTGGGAAATCAGCCACAAGTGTGACTGCTGCTGCCTTGCGCAGGGACAGGGATGTGAAGAACTCAGCACTACCTGCAAGTCAGGGACTACAGAATTAATGTTCCTTCTTGTGGTTGTTGGGGTTGTTTGGCTTGGCTAGATATTTATTAGGAGGCATTAACTCGAAGTAAAACGCCAATAACCATCCCACAGTATTAGGAGAAATTTGCCACCTTGAAGAATTTCCTATCAAAAGCATCCATAAGTAGGACACTAAATGTAGTTTATGAGGATAAGAAAAGCCATCTAGGGAACCAGTACAGGGAAGCTGCTCCTGTGGCTGGGATGCTGGCTAGGAGGCAGGAGTGCTGCGGTTGGTTTGTGTGTTCTGCCACGTGTCTTGCTTTTGAACAGGTCTGTTTGCTCAATCAGTAAATTGTAACTAACAGCACTTTCTGGTTTGGGTGTTACACCTAAAGCCTCTCTGCAGCCTGCTAGGGACTCAGGTGCTATAAAGTCAGGGTTTGTATAAAATACCTCAGATAGATAAATTCAGATATGAGACTGTAAGCATTTTTACATGGAGCAGACATATACCTAGCCTGCCCATCTGCCTTTGAACAGCTGCTAAGTAAAATGGTTTATTTGCAATGATTGATTATAGGAACCCCATTCCTATATCCCAAACATATTTTACAATCACATCTTCTTTTCATTTGCAAGGGCTGAAAAGAATTTTCATATCTCTTTTCCCCCTCGTGATTTATCATTTCTGAGGCTGAGCCTGTTATCAACACGGGTTCACACTAGAGCTCCCAGAAGTCATAACACATTAGCATGTCTTATTAAAGCTAGGCTGTGGTTAGAGCTGTAGAAATAGCAGGATTCTTTCTGAAGAAAAAGAAATAATAAAGGATCAAATTCTGCATTTATTAGTTCTTCTCCTGGCAAAGATCTCTATGGATATCGATTGCTTTCTGCTCTACTGTCAAGGGCCACATAAAACAATTTAGGTGGGATTGAACTAATCGTATTCAGCCCATCTAAAAGTTAGGTACTTAGTTTAAGAAGGCAGTTGGGCTCTTCCTGTAGCCAGTGGAGAGCTGGATGGTTCATCCCACCACGCACACCAAACAGGACATGTTCAATGCAGATCAGAATGCTCACACAAGTGCCCCTCCTTTGCAGCTGCTTTGCCATGAGTCCAGCTGCTCAGCCTGCATCTAAGCTGCCCAGATTCTGAGCAGCTCATGTCAAGTCTGATTAAATTCTGTCTTGGATTTTGACTCAGAGCACGTTGGCACAAACAGGAATTGACCAAAAAAGTGAGCCCTGGGACAGCTTGTAATGTTTTGGAAATAGGCAAATCCAGCCCCTTCCCTGCTGAGCTGATCAGAGTGCCAAGATCTTCTTCTCTTGTACCTGCACTGACTTTGGAAATGACAAAAAGGCCCAATGACCTGAATGGGACGCTCCTCTGAGGAAGAGCAGCAGGACTGATCCCAAAGAGAACAATTTCTGAATTAATACAATGCTAAGTGGCAGAACCCCATCAAAAGCATCAGAAAGATTCCCAATGGGAGTTAGTTCAGATATTACATTAGGTAACAGAGGTGTTCCTTTTGCTTGTGCAGATGAATCATGGTTCCTGTGGGTCTAATTTTACAAACTCCCTACAGAGATCAAAACCAACCTATCTGCAGTGTGATCCTCTGCATGCTACTAACTGTGTCGGTTTGCTCCAATGGGATATGGCTTCCTGTTCATTATAAGGGTCCTTCTTCTAATCCATCTCTACAGAGGTGTCTTAAAGAGCTCAAATGAGTGATTAGAGGCATTCCTGCTGTCACTTTAACACACTTCTAACGGAAAAACTCAGTCCCAGGCTCCCATCTTCTAACACAGACCCTTGGTGCCATGGCAGTGGGCAGGCTCCAAAGCCCCCTGGGAGGTGGCACGTACCTGTGCTCTCCTTGGTTTTCTTTTGATTTTATTTTCTCTCCCTTTTTTTTTTTTTTCCTAAGTGAGATAGATCAATTGCAAGTCAGCTCGGCCTTCTGGCTGCGTCTAGAAAGTGACTGCATGTCCAGGGAGGTGTTGGAGCCAGGAGGGGCAAAAGGTGTGAACGTCTGCAGTGACTGCAGGGGTGCTCTGCTGTCCAATAGCATGGCGTTATCTCCTGGTGTTATCATGATGTGGTTGTTGCCTGGAAGTGAGCCCACTTCAGGATTTCAAGACAGTGGAAAAGACAGTAGTTGAGAATCTCAGAAACAGCCTGGTCTTGTAAGAATGGCTTCTCACACACCAGAAATCCGCGGTCTCCAGTGTGACCTCTCCCATCCTAATGGTGGTTATTAAGAGGAGGTTGCTTGTGCCAGGAGAGCAAAGCAGATGTGGAAATGATGTGCTTCAATGACAGCGCTATTCCACCATAGTGAGGAGATGGAAAGAAAACAACTGGGCAAAAGGCTGGGCTCTCGTGGAAGGATCCAGCAGTGCTTGTGAAGTTTAAGATGGCTGATGCGGAAACATTTATCACCATCATCATATGGAGGAAGATGAAAGGCTGGAAGAGATCCTGGCTTATTTGTCTTCCACTTCTCAGAACGGAAAAATACAGTGGGAAAAAGAAAAAGAAAAAGGAAAAGGAAAAGGAAAAGGAAAAGGAAAAGAGAAAGAAAAAGAGAAAGAAAAAGAGAAAGAAAAAGAGAAAGAAAAAGAGAAAGAAAAAGAGAAAGAAAAAGAGAAAAGAGAAAAGAGAAAAGAGAAAAGAGAAAAGAGAAAAGAGAAAAGGAAGAAAAGAAAAGGAAGAAAAGAAAAGGAAAGGAAAGG
>JAPSGF010000020.1:9115198-9137528 GCA_035772895.1 Perdix hodgsoniae | reverse complement strand
GAAAAGAAAAGAAAAGAAAAGAAAAGAAAAGAAAAGAAAAGAGGAGAAAGTGGGTGTGCAACATGTAAACAGAGCTGGTCACCCCTGGGTGCTCTATGTGCTTGCTGGAGTCAGAGCTTTGCCTGCAGAAGGCCACCAGCTTATTTCCCTGGGTGAAGTGGGTACATGAATGTCAACACGCTGCCGACTTCAGGAGCAACCAAACTCCAGAGCTGGGCACGTGAGATCTCACAGCTGGGCTCCAATTGTTACAGTTCTCTTAAATCTGCTTAAATCTCTGCAGAGCAGTAGCACATCCTCCTGCCTCATGCTCAGCCAAAGAACATGGGAAACTTGAAAAATTGAACCAATTCCTGTAAATCTCGAGGTAAACAAGCCTAGCAGTTATTGGTTTCTAACTTTGTCCCTGGTCAAGGGCATTAAGATGTGCCCCTTTTGTGCAGCATCTCCTTCCCCCTGTGTAGATGGAGTGCTGGCGGCTGCCAGAGATCCTACAGCCGATCAGAGCCTGGAAGCTGCTGACGTTCTTTGTTATTGTAATTTCTCGTTCATTGTTTCCTGCTGAGCACAACCATGCTGTCCAATTGCCTGTAGCAGCAAGCAGGTGAAATGAGACATCAAGGTGAGAGTGAATAGAACATCTACAAAAAATCCCAACAGCCAAAAATATATTAGTACTTCTATGTTCCTCCTTTCCCTTACTCTCTATTCATGTCCATCTGCCCCCTACTGCTGTCTGGGCTTTTTGTAAATGTGATATGAATAGCAAACAGCCCCACAGATGCTCTTCTGGACACAACTGTTTAGATGCCCCAGCTAATCCTCCATAATTAAGTACTACCTCCTCCATCTCAGAAAATCAGGGATGCATTAGAAACCAGGAAAAACTTGGGACCTGGAATAATAAGTGCTTAAAGGTCTGGGCTTCCTAGGCACTAGCTTCTCGGGTTTGGAAACCAATGTACAGTCTCTGATGACTAATGAGAGTAGCAATTGCTCCCATCCCTCAGCAACCAATTGTTCTCCTAATTGTTCTTCTAACTCAATGTAAATCTCAGCTTCCTTTTGACTCTTCAGTCCTTGCTCATGCTGAGGTGAAATTGTAGATCTGAGCTGCTTCTGGAAAATTGAGGGTAGTTTTTACATCCTGCTGGGCATGGAAGTCCCCCAACAACCCATGGGGACTGACACCTCCTGTGGCACCCCATGGAAGTGACCATGTCTTACCTGAAGCACTGGGGAGGAAGAGGGAGTGAAGAAAGAAGGGGCAGGCACATCCGAAGTTTAATCTGCCACAAAAAGCTCAGGTGCAAAATCTAAACATATACCACTGAAGTAAATGCTATAAATAAAGGTCCCTGAAGCATTTGTTTAATGTTTCTCCAGTTCTGAATCCTTTCCTTGGCAGCCTGTTCTCCCTGTGAAGTGAAAGGGCTGGGACTGCCTGCCAAGCATTTGAAGGCTTCAGAACAGAACATGGGAGATTGCATCTCAAGGATGGAAGCAGTGCAAAAGCCTTCTCCCTGCATCCCACGTCACAGGTGAAAGATGTTCCTGTTCAGCTAATGAAAAATAGTGGTTTCTGCATGTGCTTTCATGTGAATGCATCATGCATCTGTTCTTTTCTTGAAAGAAAAGCTTCCTGGGAACTGTCTGCAAGGTCCCTGCTGTTCTGCACCTTGACATCTTTTATTTCTGTATTACTATTATTATTATCATTTGTTGCCTGTAGAGTTGCTGCTAAAGTGCTGGCTCTGAGAATTGAAGTCCTCATTTCTTGAATGGAAAACTCTTTGTGGTTTTGAGCCAAGAGTCATCAACTGGGATTTATTTAACAGATAAGTTCTTTTGTACTTTATTAAGAAACAGAGGCACTGGGTATTTGGATTTAAGAATGTTATAACTTGTTTAATAAAAAACACCCTGTGTATAACCTATATTCTGTAGATATATGTACTTTAATACATAGTGATGTATCTATGAGGGCTGGTCTTACTGCAAAGATTTCTCTAAAATAAATAAATAAATAAATAAATAAAAACAAGAGAAGAAAAACATTTAAAAAAGAAAGAAATAGTTCTCACTTTCCTGAAAGTTGGTTTAGGAGAAGTTAGCAGAGACAACTGTCTCAGGTTAGGATCCTTTGTGCTTGAATATATAACGAAAAATTACCTTCTGCAAGGCAATAACAAGATAATGGAGCAAGTGGGAAAGGGAACAGAGCATAGCAATGGAGGAGGCAAAGCACACAGCCATCGGAGAGACATCTGGAGTTTCCAGGGTCTGGTAATGACGTACAAAGTCTTTCACCAGGTCAGTGGATCTAAAAGTGGTTGAGACTGTCCATGAGGGGAGCTGGCAGTCTCAGGCCAGTTTTGGCTGGAAGGAGCACCCATGTTCAGCCAGCTCCTTCAATGGCAAATTTGGCTTAGCAAAGGAGAGGTGTCAAAGCCACGGAAAGCACAGTCCTTGCCCAGCCCTGACACAGAGCAACCAGAGGTCAGGTCTAAGACTGCTGCTCTGCACAGGAGCTGCTCCAGCTCTCAGGCTCTACAGACCTTCTGAGAAGTTGCTTTTCAGAGTAGAGCTTAAGTCAGTTTTTTTATGCTTAACTTCTATTTTTGTTGAGCCCTGTGAAGTTGAGTTCATGGCATTTCATTCTCAGTGTTGCTGAGCTGTTTCCATTGCCAAATATTCCGGTTATTTTTGTACATGCAGTGTACATCCCACTGACAAGAGAGTTGTATTTAATAGCTTTGCGATCCACAACACCAAGGCACCTGGGCCATGAGCAGGGGTTGGGCAAGTACCTATAAGTTTCTTCTTTCTCCTGCAAGCCGATGTTTTTCCAAGCAGTGTGGCTGCAAACACCACCAGCTTTAACATAGGCTGTGACCCATCCCTCAAAAGCCCTTGGAGTCCCCTGCAAACAGCAAGAAGCTCCATTAGCAGTGTCAAGGCTCTTTAGCATGCTCTGTGATGTCTCCTTTTCCTTCCATCCCCTCCTTTCTCCCTCTCCAGAGCTCCTAATTAGGTCATTAACTCCTAAATCAGGCACACCAAAGTGTCCCTCCACGGGGGAAAAGCAGGCCCAGCACAGGGAACCAGGACCAGTCGCATCTCAACCACTGCGCACAAACGTAGCGTGGAACCTCCAGGCTGGGGAATGGAAATCCAGCATTTGCCACTTGTTGAGAATACTTTTTCTCTCCGTTAGCCACCTGGGTTCTATATATACATGTATATATTTATTCCTGTTTTCCCCTTGCTTTCCTCCCCCTGCTAACTTGCGCGCTGCAATTATTTTAAGTGAGCCGTCTGCAGTGCGCAGAGCAGGAGAGCTGCCCGCAGAGCAAGGCTGGGCCTGTGATTGGAGATGTGGAGCTGATAGCCCTCTTCTTGGCACTCAACCATTTCTTTTGACTTCAAAGCAAGAAACAAAAGATGTTTCAAGGGCTTCTTTGGAAAATCACCATTAGATATGATGAGGCTTAGGGCCGTTTCCATGGAGATGGAGCCTTTTTACATTGTGATCATTGCTGCAAAATGGAAATGTTCTTTTGTCTCTGCAAGTCTGTTCACTTATTTGTGTGTGTGTGTGTGTGTGTGTGTGTATTTCATTCGGCAACAAAAAATAATTGAAGGAATTAGATCTCATGGCAAGTTCCCTAAACTGAGTCACCTTCTCGCCTTGGGAAGTTTCTCTTAATTCTTCAGACTCCTGCGTCAAAGCGAAGGCTTCACAAAGGTTTGATTTAAGTGAATACTGGTTATGTAGGCCACCAAATTAACAGCCTTTTAACAGAGGGGACTAACATGCTGTTGTCCCAGTAGACTGGGCACATGACGAACAGCGAGTGACCTGGTGACCCAAAAGAGCAAATCAAAGTCTCCCTGTGACTCTATCACCTTTCCTGTGCTGCTGTTTGTGATGACTTTGCATCTGTTGCTTCATCCTATTACTGTCTCACCACAGATCATAAGGGGCTTGGAAATCAATCATGTAATCAAAACCCTAGGCTCCCCCAAAAATGTACTGTATTCCAGGAGAGTAAATGTCTTTATTCAGACATGGGGTGGCCATTTGAACACACTGCAAGTGGACCTTACCCTTTTGCTCGAAGCATCTCGATTTCCTCTTTCTGATGAGCAAATTATTGTTGAGCAGGGTAAAAGTACAGCTGTGAGTAGGTGAGAAGTATGGCTTGGAGCCTAAAGAGTATTCAGTTCTCATTTTTACAGCATTCATTCTGCTTCCAGTGTGACCAAATGCCACATCAGGCAATTTAGAAAACCTAAGATAGCATCTGTATATGCTTCTCCATCTCATAATGGCCCATTCTGGATCTCACTCAGGTCATTACTGAGAACTCTGCATGAATGGCACCGTCCCACAGTGCTGACAGCCATCTCTGTGATCCCAGGGATCCATACAGCACGGGGTGCAGATCTGCAGTGCGCCATGGGCACATCCATCCCAGAGCCTTTGCACTCTCACAGTGTCACCACCCATAAGTGTGCTCAATGGCCTTCCACTCATGATAGCAGCTGAGGAAGCTGCCCATAAAAACAAAGGTTTATCTCCTGCCAGTTTCCCCATTTGTTGTTTTATTGTCATTTCACTGCCAGTTAAACGGGGTTTTCTTCCACTCTCGCCTCACGCTCCTTTTGCTTGCATAAAACATGATGCTGTATTGTGAACAATGCAGGAATACATTACATAAATTTCTCTTTGATATCCAGCGTGTTTCCTGCTGTAATGGAATCGGAACAGAGCAACCTCTCCTCCCCGACATGTCAGATAACTCTCTATCCTCTCTCCATTAGGACAAATGTCTGCAAGCCTTTGAAGAGCTAAAGCACCATAAAGGAAAAAGAAAATGTTAAGGGTGCTCCAGTGGGTATCACTGGAAATAATTGGGTTGAATTAAGTGAAGGGAAGATTTAGGCCAACTAACAGAAATAAAAGAGCAAAGTCTGTTAGGCTGAGAAGTTGTCTCCAAAGCTATTAGCCTCGGGAATAGGCTCAAAGGGAGATGGTGTAAACTTTAAAGAGCAAAATGTATGATTTAGGGAGACAGTCTCTGAAGACAGTTGGTGAAAAATGTATGGCTTTGAGTCATTTCAAGCTAGACTGAAATGAAGCACTTCAGACCATAATAGAGTAAAGAACACCTTGTTAGGCTGCACAGAAGATGCTGACCTGCTGAAACTCTTCCACATTGACTCCTTGTGCCTTGATAATTTGGAGAATAATTCCACGTGCTCTTGTACAGTATATACTGGCTGTTAGCCGAGATGTGCCAAAGCAGGCTACAAATCCTGCCTGGTACACAATACGAGCCTAGAGAAACTATGTGCATCACTATTTCCCTGGTCTGGTTGCTTATTCCTAGTTGGAAAGCACACACCCTGTCAAGTTGTTTGTCGGCAGAAACCTGAAGGCAAAATTCTGCTCTTTGACTTATGTTCCCTTAGCGCTCTCTCCCACGCTGCTCTGGGCGATGGCATGAAGCAGCCTGCAAGATGTCATTGAGATATGCCTGAGCAGGTTGGCATCCCACATGGTCTAATCCACGAAGATTCAATGAGAGACTGGAAGAAAAATGCTCAAGTGCCACCCACACTTTCTGATTCTGACTAGCAACTGATACTGGAAATGCTACAGATACCTTTGGAAAGTAATGGGAGCAAGATTCCTCCTTTCATTTAAAGGTTTCTTCTTTGATTCTTCTTACTATTTCTTGCAATATAACATTTAATTGAATTTTTATGTTAAAAAGCCTTCCACTTTTTTCTTTCAAACTAGAAAACTAATTCTTCCCCCTACATTGCTAGACTTACTGATGCTGTCTCCACAGATCCAGTGTCTAATTTCTCATCTCCATCTGGTGAAGTTCCAGTTCACAGTTCTTACCTCCGTATCTTTGTCCTTCACTGCCAACCTCTCCTTATGTTTTTCTTACATTTCTTATTCTGAAGACACTTCCAAAATCACAGCTGCAGATCGAGACCGGAAAATGAAAGGCAGGCTGGGGTCATTCCGGATCATGCATCGCCCATGACTTGGACCTGGCTGATGGGACGTAACTCTCAGCTCTGCATTTCTCTCTAATCATGTGGAATCCATGATGCCATTCCCAGCTATTCGTATGAGTGAGTTACATCCAGGCTTTGCTATCTGGGACTCTTGTGTCTGGATATTTTTGGCTGGTAACTGCATTCGTTCATCTGCAGTGTCATGCATCTAAAGCTATTAGTAGACATGCTCTTTCAAAACTCCCATGTTCTGGGACTCTGTCCCCTTTGCCATAATAAGCACTCAAAAATTCTTCCAGTTTACTGCTTTCATCCTCTCTCCTGGGTGCTTGCTGATCAGATCCTCTCAATGACATGCTAAGTTGTTTTACTGACGTTGATGCATTATGCTGGACTCCATCAGCCTTGCAACCTTTGGGACCAGTCCTAGGAGTCAGGCAGTCAGACAGCTCAACTTGTCTCCATCAATCAGGAAGTGAGACTTTATTGGCCAGAATGAGGGCTACAGGTGTACACCACTGTCACAGTTTTAAATAAACACGATCAGTTTGCCCAGTGCTAAGCAACTCTTTTTGAGAGCGTGTTGGTAAATGTGTTTATAAAGCATGAGAGTCCAATCCATCAGCCCTCAAAGAGCCTAATCAATATATTCCAATTTGATCTTAGAGAAGTTTCGCCTCTGGGAAGTTTAATTTATTTCAACTCATGACCATGAAAAAATGAACAGCCACGGCACTTTGACAAAATAGAAAAAGCGGATGATGTTGTATCCAGCACCCGTTCCATTTCAATTTTCCATTTTACCTGAACAAATCACCCCTACGACTTGAATGACCATGAAAACTGATCGAGCGATGGAGAGAGACTGCGGGCCAAAGGGGAGACTGAAGGAATAAAATATGGGCAGGAAACATGAGATGCAGGACTTCTAAGGAGCTTGGCTGAGTGAGCTTGCTGTGTGCAGAGTAGCCAGAGCAGAATAACTTAAAGTACAAGGTCAAATCATTTGCAGTTGCAGTCGCACAAGGCTGCTTATCTAGATTCTGTGACTAGGCTAGTATATAGACAACCTTTCCCTGGAAATTATATGAAACCATTCTTGCATGTTCTTTTAACATTTCCAGTTATGACCCTACTGCCCATTTCTCACAATCCCACATCTAGGAACCAACTCTAAATCCTCCTTCAGAACATAAGTGCAGTGGCTAAATGAACGACCATCTGGAGTTCCTCCCCTGAGCCACATCCAAGTGCTGCAGTGTCTGAGCAAATGAGTGCCAGCAATGGGCAGCTGAGGGGCACCTCTCCTGGGAGCCCACCTGAGCACTGCAGCTGTGAATCCTGTGCTTATGCCTCCCTCCATGAGAAAACATTTGGATAGAACCTGGTTTTCCTGTTTTCTGTTCCAATGCATTGACTGTCCCATTAGCAGAAACACTAGGTGAAACCCTGCTCACATGAATGGGCATTTCAGGTAATCCAGTTTTTATTGACAGTCACCTCTGTTCCAGAGGTTAAGACCACAGTGCTCTAGTTAGATCAGTGTGCAAGACACTTCAAAGAGCATTTAACAAAAATATCATGTAAAGCAAACGAAACATTCGCTTCACCGACCCTCTAAGGAGTTACACCAAACAAGATACTTGACATGCTTGTTATTTTACAGTACGTTTGGTTTTATTTTCAACCCAAGCTGGGTTCCAGCAAGGATTTTGTCCAGAGCAGTCCACAGGACCGCATTAAAAAGGCACCTTTCTGCATCTCAGTCAAGATGGAGGCTGGAGGAGGAAAACAGCTGCCATCTCAATGCACTCTTTACTTCCTGGGAGTGAGTATGGTGCAAGGAACAAATATTTTCCTGGCCCTGCCTTATGCTGTTGGAAAGGATTTGAGGGAGGAGGCTCTTCTTAATGCTAATTTGTTAAGAATTGGATCTAGTGTCCTCAGCAAATGTAAATCAGTTGTTTATACCAATGCCAGAAAATGTAAAATCAGAAATGAGTGTGTTGATTTTCTTTTCTCCAACTGCATTTCATCCTAATGCTTTCTGCTTTGATGCTTCTTCCCCAATCTTATTTGATATAGCATCAGACCATCTTTTTTATGTCAAACATTTGCTTCAAAGCTTCTCATAGCCTGTGCTAGTTGTCAAAAGTTGGAAGCAACACGTTTTAAGCATTCAGCAAGCATTCTTCCGAAAAGAAAACCACTATTTCTAATGAGCATTTGAGAGTGTAGTGCATTGCAGAAACTGTTTTCTAAGATCTGTCACAAATGATTTACTTTTATTAGTTTTAATGGCCCTTAGCTACAGGCATGGAATATAAGTGAAAATTAAGATATTCTTCACAAGGCGAAAATAGATTTAAATCAGAGACGGTGGGCATTTCCCTCCCCTAAATGATCCCCACTTTATTTTTGTTTCTGAACAGACAGCCCTGCTCCAAGGAGATGACTTCAGAGTGTTGTGGCAGACACATGTCCCCCTACCAAGCACAAGCTCTGTTGACATCAGACTGCTCATCAACAGCACTTGTCTCATCCCCATTGAAACAACTTACACATGCTTTACCAGGATTCTGTTGTATGCAGGACCATAGCAAGATGTTTCTACTGAGAACCATAGGTTTGTCTTTTCTGCTATTGAACTGAAGAACTCATTTGAAACCAACATTTATTAATTCCCATTCATAATCTCTCTGTCTCCTTTCATTTTTCCCCGTTGCTCACAAGCACAGCCTCAGATATGTTCTTCCTGTTTGCATTCTGGCCATGTTCTTTATCGATTTCTTTTTTTATTACAGTTTTTAAGAATGTACTTCTATAATGTCTCGTTTTGTCTCGTTTTCAGTGGAGAAGCAGTGGTATAGATATCCTCAGACTCTTACAATGTGAGGGCTGCACCTACATGAGTCTGCCTGCGCGAGCAAGGCTCTACCAGGCTGGTTGCAAACACCAGCAAAGCTTCAAAAGTGGTTCTGCAAGAGAATCTCTCCCTTCCATTCCAGAACCCCTGCTTCATTTCCATAACATTACAGTACACAATAGCTTTTTATATCTTTTGCAACCCATGAAAGTGAAGCAGGGGTCTGTGTTTCCTAGTACAGCTCCACTGCATCAAAGGTGTCTTATTATGGATGTCAGTGTGTGCAATTCTTTCCATGGCTTCAGCAGTACAGCAACTCACTGTTCCAGTCTTAATAGTTCCAGATTCAAACCTTCCTAAAACACCTGAACGAATCACCTTCATTTCTCTTTCTAATCTTTAGCAGTTTAAGGTCTCCCCTCTGGATGAGTTACAATCTCCTTTAGCAAAGTCCTGTGATATCCAAGGAAAGCCACTGAAGGCACTTGATTCCAAGAGCTCTCCCTAATTAGTCTTTGGACACAATTTCCAAGCTAAAAGTATCATTGTTTTTTTTTTTCCCTTAGGTCCAAAACTGCACTCTCCATCTGGAATGCGCACTCTTTCATCATTCTCAGTAATTAAGCTTTTACAGCTACAATCTAATTGATAACTTTGTTGTTGATTAAAAAGATAAACTGTCTCCAACTCTGCACACAAATTCATCAGCCACCTGGTACTAAGAGAACAACCTCTTGTTTTCAGTGGGGAGGCAAGCATTTGGGATCTGAAGCCATGGAAGTGGCCAGAGTGAGTTGCCCCAATGAACAAGTAGACTACTTTCACCAAGTCGGAGTAATTACTCCAGATTTACTCAACAGGCTTGGAAGAACTGTTTGGTTAAGACTGCAGATCAGTGCGATAAAACTGAACTAATTTAGCAGGGTTTCTCCTCTGAGTGCAGCCACAATTTAATGGTCACCTATAATTAGTTAATTCGTTTATTACTTTAATAAATGCTTTGCAGCCCCTGTAAGTGTCCATTAAATGTGTCAAATCCCTTCCTCCTTTCATCCACATGCATGCAATTTCCTTGGCAAGTGAGAAAGTGGAACCAAATCAAAAGGTGAAAAGAGAGATGTTGTATGAAGAGGGCATGCTTTCCCCCGTCATTCAAATTCTCATGCTTGAATGAGGAAGGTATACTCAGTAATGATGCTTTAAACACAGTGGCTTCTGTTCCCAGAAGAGGAAGCCAAATCTTCTCCCTCTTTTGCAGGTACCAGATCCAGTGAAACTGCACTGACTTAATCTCATGGAGGATCCCATTCTGTTTTTGACTGGAAATACCTCCATAGCAAAAGGATGAAGAAGATTTGAATTGCATCTATGGAGATACCTCATACTTCAGGGCTTAGGAGATCAACAACACCTGGAGCCTAGAGGAACACCTTACAGCACAGGGTGGTTATCTGCTATTCACTTCTGATCATTTTGCAGCTTCTCCAGCATACAGCTCTCCCTATTGCTAAAGAGTGGCTTTGCCAAATCCTGCCTTCATATATTTCGTTGCATGTTTCCGGAATCTTAATGGCCAAACTCAATTAAAAGCACTTTTGAAAGCTTTCAAAATTATTTCTCTTTGCATCCCAGCTCCATTTTACAAATGCTCAGGAAGTGCTCTGAATCTGGGCACTGGAAGGTGCAAGCCAGAGCAGCCCATGGGTTGTCCACCATTCATTGGTGGAGTGCAGCAGCATGAGGTATGGCACCTCTGTCCCAGTAACATCAAATCCTCTCTGGTTTAACTGGGCATTGAGAGGAGGACTTCTGCAGGAGCCACGATGCAACCCATGGTGTGCAACACGATCTGCTCTGAACTCCAGGTTTGCCAAACATCCGCACCATAATGGAGCAAGCCTTAATCTGTCACTTGCATAAATCTCCTAAATCCTACCTTAATCCAAACTGTGTGCTTAGAGCACACTAGATTCATTGACTTGCTTGCTTTTTCTATTTAAATACATAGAAAAGACAGATCCGCGGCTAACAGGCAGAATCTCAAGTGGTGGCTTGAAAAATGCAACTTAGTCAGGGTTTGGAGCTCTTCATCTCAATGTTGCACACAGACAACAGATAGTGCTGTGTCCCCTGGGATTCTGTTCACGAAAGGGGCTCATTTCCCCAGCTCCTGCCTTCAGCATCCAAGTCTTTCTCTCTTTTTGCCTCGCCCAGAGGAAGTCAGAACAGAGGGATGACAGGAGAGTAATACAACAAACTATAACACATTGTGTAATTGAAATGGACCATAATCACTAATATTAAAGATAGTGAATCATTCTAATCGAGCCATGCTCAGCAAACAATGAAAAATTATGTGCCAGAAAAGCTAATGCTGGTTTTAAAATGAACAGAAATGAGACGAAATGGAACCTCACTCTTTATTCATGAAGGTCAATTTAACGTGATTATTTTTTTCCTGGCATCACAGCTTCATGATTACTGTTGTATACCTCAGTGATATTTTCTAACCTAATAACAGTAAAAAATAACCAGCTGGTGATGATTCTGTTTGAAGCAGAGACTACATGCTCACAAAAACCTGCCACTGAACAGTTGCACACGCTAATCAGACAAGCTCCGCCAGATTCCCAGTAGAGTCCATATTTTGCAAATTTCAACTGGTTGACTACATTGAGAAATTAGATTATGCCTCGGACATTGAAAACTCGGAGTGATCTGCGTTCGTTCATTCCTCCTGGGTGAAATCAAACCCTCCGTAGATCCAGCCAGGCGCTTTTAATTCATCCCACTCCATATCTTCCCATAATGTTTACCATTGCGCCGCACAATCGCTTTAGGGACTCGGCGTTGCAGCGGAGGCGACGGGGCCTGATTCTCCCTGGGCTTGTTCTCACTTTGTCAGGAGCAACAGCTTTGAGTTCAGTGCGGTTACTTGTGGTGTCATCCAGGGACAGGGGGGAAAGGATCCGTCCCCCTTAGAGTGACGCCAAAGGAGGGCTTTGCTGATGACACTGGGAGGAAAGCTGATACTGCTAGTAACTGATCCTTCCCAGCCTTGCCAGTGAGTTCTGTGAGATTCGAGGAGATGGGCAGAAGGAGGGGGTAAAAAAAAAGAAAGTTAATTAAAAAAAAAACAAAAAAAAAACAAGCCCAAATGTTTCTCTCTGCTTGGAGGAAAGTGTTGTTTGTACTGGAACAAAGCAGTGCCTTTTGTTTGGTTTGTTTCTCAGCTCTCTGTAGATCTTAGCAGAAATATCACTGAGGTTTATACTGTACAAACACAGATATTTTTAATAGATAAGTAAATACTTTTTTAACACTTAGCTCCTTTTTTTAATTTTGCTAAAATCCCAGAGAGACAAATTAGTAAAGAGGCAGAGCTTTGCCAGGGAGCCTTCATTAGATCAGCACTAATAACTTCTTTCAGCAGCCATGGATAGCTTCTGACATCACAGCTCAAGCTTGTCCGAAAGCTAATTATTTTCCCTGTTATAAAACAAAGGTTCTGTATCAAAGGCCCATAATGTGACACGGCACACGCTCCAGATGCAGTGATTTGCAAAATAAATCAACTGTGTCAGGGAGGAATTTGGGGGAGAAATTACAACAAATTGCAATTATACTTGCAGTGGTACACCATTTAAATGCAATTTGTTAAATGCAAGACACCATGTTTATCTTTTTCCATGTTGCTTGTGAAGGACCAGAGGAGGAAAAATTCTTAGCCATCAAAAAGAGAAAAATCTTCTTCTCCTCCCCTTCACCCCCATGCAGCTCCTTCCAGCCTACCGATGCTATCATGGCAGGCTTTATAAAAATGCTAAGTGGTGTCACAAGAAGGCAGATGCAACTAGCAGGAGCACATCGCTGGAGCTCATCCCTGGCAGAACAAATGAAGAGATGTGCTTAATAACAGAAACATTCCAAAGCCTCTCTGATTCTGTTGTCTTGTTTAGATTGCTGTTGAACCGTAGCCCTGAATTACACAGCAGTGTTGTGCTCTGTGTTCCTCTCCCATGGGGAGATTTTTTTTCCTTGTTCCCTTTTCAGCTCCTAAGAGTCTCCCACAGACCTCCACATCCCACAGACCTCAGGCACAACCAGAGGCACCTCATCTACACGGCACCAACACCTGCAGCCACAGCAGCATTGGCTGCACAGCTCACTCCTTCTCTGTGGATGCATTTTCTATTTATTTACACGTTTCTCCTTCCTATCCACTCCTTAATTTATTTTCTCAGTTCCATCTGCTTTTATCTCCTTCAGCCTGTGTGTCTCCAGCCTCTAATTTCTGCCACATTTCCTGTTTGAACTTCTCCTGTTCAATCTCCTTTCCCACCTTAATGTTGTCTGCTTACTTTGCTCTTTGCAAACACTCTTCCTTTCATTTCCAGGGCTTGTTTCCCTCGGATTTGTGTCTCCTGCGTGGAGATACACACATACGTATCCATACATATACACATACATAAATCTTGAAGCCTCAGCCCTTTGTGTTTCAAAACCAGTCTGTGCCAGGAGTCAGTTTGTTATTCTGGTCTCATTCACGTTATTGAGTTATTTTCTTTGCTGCTATCAGTCTCTAAATACAAGCCAGTAAAGATACAGCAATGATTTTTGACAACCTGACCTTTCTCTGCTTTCTTACACTTGTTTAATTAGGTACCGCATGCAGCTGTGACTTGATCTTTACAGTTTTCCAACCTCCCCACCCCCTACCTGGAGGGGGGGAATAAAAAAGAGAGAGATGTTATAGAAAGAAGGTCATTTTTGACAGCTCTGCCAGTTATTTTGGGCGTCAGAAGGCCAGCAAGTTCTGCAGGAATGGGAGGCCGTGCTGTCTGTGTTATGCTTAACAAGTTAGAGAAAACTTTTGGCAGGAGGAGGAGGGGAATAAGGGAATTTACCCATTTGAGGAAGGCCTGCAATGGTTTAACCTTCAGACATCCAGATTAAACCCAAATCTGACAAGCAAGGATGGCAAGGAGATGAAGATCAGCTGGGTCTTTGCTTTGGTAAGCTGGGCTCCCCAGCTCGGGGACAGGACAGTTCCCCACTGATTGTCAGGTATGGGGAATTTCCTGGTGCTAGCTTCAGGCGGTGGCCTTGTCAGCAGGTCCCAGCCATGAGAGTCAAAAGCCAAGGCAGCCATCGTCCCACAAGCAGCTCCTTGGGCAATAGGAAGGTAGGGAGAGACGACTGCAGGTCCCCATGCCTGCACATTCACACACAACCAAAATCCCTCTGTCTCCATCAGAAGAGTTGCACTCCACGGCAGTGCAATGCCTACAGGCTGTGGTCTCATCTTCCAGTGAACTTATTTATGGGTTTATTCACAACTTCCTCCTTATTATCGGTAACGTTCCTCTGTCAATGGTGGTGGTTGGTAGGTTCACCTGTTCTGATACACGTGCTCACTCAGTCTGCTGCAGTACCCATTCACATCCCACAGAGGACAGCTGGAGTCCTTCAGCTTTCCTGTGCCCTCCAGTACTGATCCTTCTGTCCTGACACAGGCAGATCTCCCGCTGTCTTCCAGGTGCATACATTACTTGTATTTTGGTATGGATATTATTTAAGCAAAAGGACATGACAAACTGCCTAGTAACGCTGATTAATGGGTGCCCCTGGGGAACAGTGAGGCATGAGATGAAGTTAAATATCTCCAGTGTGCATTACTCAACACTGCCACACCACCTGAAGTGTCTCATTGTGCCTAAAAAATGGATTTCCTTTTAAAAAGGAACATTTTTAATGTTTCACATTAATTTTTTCAAAAGTCCTTACTCTGTGAAAAATATTCCCTATGGAAAGCCACCTCTCCCCCACCTCTCCCATCACCACCTCCCACCACGCCTTGCCCTACAGGTGCCCAATGCATCTCTGACAAGGTGAAATACCTCAGCACATGTCCTGATAACCCACCTGCCTACCCTGATTTATACTGCACACGTATGTGGTGTTGCTTTGAAAGCCAATGGATTTCTCTTCGGTGCAGAGCAAACTGCAATACTGCTCTCTGTATGGATCAGAACAGTCCTAAGCTCTCATGCTGCATCCCCATCTGTCCTGAAACACTGTGGACAATTCACACCAGCAGAAGCTCTGACCATCCAAAGTTCACATTCACCATTTGTTTGCTAATCCAGTCCTCAGGGACACAAAATCTGCACTCAGTTTGGAGTGAGCAAGCATGCATGAGTGGGCAACTCCCCATGTCCTTGGGTTTCATAGGAGCTCATGGCAGAAGGAATTTTGCCTTTTTTTTTTCCAGTGGGTTGGAGTGCTGGTTGCAATGCCACTACCTACAGGTTTTAAGTTATGCATGTGCCTTTCCCAGATCTAGCAGAGAATTTAAGTCTGTGTACCAAAAAATCTTGCTGATGCTTAGTTAAACATACCATGTGCAAGCAGTAGGGCATGGTTCTTTCCCTTCTGATTTTATTTTTATGAAAATTTATGGATATCAAAGATCAGAGATTTAGTACATGGATATAAAACAGCATTCTCTCATTGTATGCACAGCAGATAGTAGATACTGTTATCACAGTTCATTCTTCCAACCAAAAGTTCTATTCACAGATAAGAAACACTTGGTCATTCATCACACACTGGGGCTCAATAGAACATATAGATAAATAGAGACAACATTTTCTGTAAGAAAAAGCTCTTCCTTGAAATATATTCACCTAAAATATTAATGCACATGGGATAATAAGGATTGATAATGTGTCCTATTAAAAGATGAAGGCGTTGAGTTATAGGGGCACAACATCATTGTCTGAGTGTAGGAGGGAGCACTGGGAACGGAGAGGTTTGATACCTGAGTTTGAGTTTCAAGATGGCTGATCTTTGGCTCCTTCAGACATGGAAAAATCTTGTGTCACGTCAGTGGAGGAACTCACAGTCTCTTAGACTGAAAATCGGGAGTTATTCACCCCAACTATGTGCGTTTTTTTCGGTTTAAATGTGATGCTGTGAAAGAATGGTGGTTCATTTGTTTTCACTGACTTGGTTTTTAACCTTTGTCGACTTGTTGGGGAAAAGAAAAGAGTGTTTAAATAACCATCGTTCAGTGGCAGAGACCACAGTGCAGGTGTGAATTCTACGCCAGCAAACTGAGCCTTCTGAGGGAGACTGGCCTTCTCCTGCAGTGCCCTTGGGCAGGCTGTGAACTGCTGCGGGTAACCAAACCCCAGTCTTGTCCTAAGGCTGATTGCTGGGTGACGAATTTCAAGATAGAGCAAATTTCAACAGTCCCGTAATGAGAAACTGGAATTTGCACTGCAAATTGTGGTGCAGGTGTGAGGTGTGTGTGCACGCAGGTGGTGGGGATGGCTCATGGGCAGCTCTCATTGCTCCCAGAGATGAGGTCAGTTTCACAGCAACCTCCCTGAGTCCCTGGGTTAAAGGATGCGACGGCCATGTTTCCTAATGCCCAGAGTCCTGCACAGCACACTGCTCCCTTGGATTTGATTTATGGAGTCCTCAGGATGCTCTATTTTATTCTAGGGCAGGAAGAGTTCTGAAAAGACTGTGCTTAGGGTCTAATTATCCATTTTGCTTGCTCAGCCTAAAGTCAGCTCGCTAACTGAGTGGAAGGTTCCCCAGGTGCTGAATGGACTGCCCACCCGGGCCAGCAAGGATGCTCCAGTGGGCTCTGAATGTTGCTCATCTTAGAGACAGGGCAAAAAAAAATCACCGGATCTTGCTTTGCTTCTGCTAACGCTGTAGTTCAGCACAGTCTTGTTAAAAACAAACATAAGGATGCAAATTAGAGATGAACTATTTCCAGTGCCCATCAAGAGATACTGTGGACCTTGAAGCATCTGGGAGCTAGAATGTGTAGTTGCCGGCATTAGTGGGGGTTTTAAATGAATTATTTATCAGAGCACAACAGCAAGCTTTTCTCATAACTGGCCAGAGGGGAGGGCTCCAAAGATGGGAAAGTGCAGGTGCGTGGCCTTTGTGCATCCTTCTCCACATCCAGGTTGACACAAACACTCCAAAGTTGAATAAACTCTTTCCGAAGTTGTTAGTCGTGCCTGAGCTGTGTGCAGCCTGGGAAGAATGGGTTCAGCAACTGAGCAGTAAAAATGCTCTTTGCCCAATGCTCCCATCAGGTCCTTAAAGTCTGCAGACACTGAGACCACGTATCTGAAAATGATTGAGTTACTCAAGTAATTATTAAATTGGATACCAGTCAAATCTTTTCTGCTCTTTATTATACACAATGATTCACCATTTATAGGGCCATAAATTCATTTGAAAGAAGCGTATCAAATCCAGGCTGGGACGTACTGCAGAGGTCTGGAAGTGAAACTGAAGCTCCAGAGAGTGGCTCCTCTCCAGGGGTGAAGAGGGAAACCCTCCGACCTGGGGATGGCAGCAGGTGATGTACAGCCTGTCCTGCTTGTCTGCCAGCCTGGGCTCAAAGACAGAAACACAGGGAAATATAGACCCTGCCATGTGCCAGAGGTCTCTTTTCCTTTTCACAGAACCACAGAATGGCCTGGGTTGAAAAGGACCACAATGATCATCTATTTTCACCCTCCCTGCAGTGTGCAGGGTCGCCAACCACCAGACCAGGCTGCCCAGAATGTTGCTCTCTTATCCATCAACTTTCAGCTGTCTTATTGACTACGCACCCACCAAGCCAGCTACCCAAATGACAATGTATTTCACTTTCTTAAAGCAGTTCTTTACCAAGGATTCACATGAGCAGTTGTTTGCTTGTTTTGCCCTCTGGGAAATGGTTTAAATTACCGTGCTTTGATCACCTATTTTCCCTCTGCGCACACATGCAGGCGAGAAAAGTAAAAACAGTTCCACAGAAAACAGGATCTGTTTTGCAAACAATCAATTTTTGGGGGAAAAAAAAAAAAAAAAAAAAATTGAGAGGAAAAATGCTTTACTGCAAACAATTTGGCCATCCTCTTGTTTCCTCCTACTCTTGTTCCCTTGGCAGCTGGTAGAAGCAGATTTCACAGCACTGCTGTCCAACATTCAGAGGCACCAATGGGGTTTGTTAGACTCAGGAGTTTCACAGGGCAGGTGTTGTCCAGGGGAAACTTCTTGCTGCTGTAGTTCTTTTGGATTAAAATCTTCACCTCCATAAGCACCTTCCCTTGTCCTTATGAAAGCCCAAATGAGAAGCTTTGCTACTCTCGAGGCCTGGGTTAGTCGGGTACCAGCCAGCTGGTAACAAGGAAATGAAGTTGCCCTGCATTTGCTAAAGCTGATGCACCTACTGCATTTCTCAGTAAAGACTTATAATTTTTGTCTGGTTCTGGATGTTCTTTCAGGACTCAGATTCTTCTCCCTGAACAAAGGATTCCCATTTTTTGGAACAGATGATTTGTCAGGAGAAAAAGCACATTTCTTCACTGCTCTCCGCCTCTAAGCAAGACAGTGGAAGAAAAACCCACCAAAATCCTATGACTTTATCTTTGCAATTGTGAAATCTTTGTTTTTCCATCTGTTGGTGACAAGGACTCAGATTTGCAAAACTGTGGAAAAAAAGAATTGGGCGTTTTTTTTGCCAATCTGAACGTGAAAAGCATTAGTGAGCCTGCAAACTTGGATGAAATTCAGTTTCATTTTGCACTGTGAACTTGAAAACCTCAGTTTGGCTGAGAAAATATGCTAGGAAGTGAAAAAGCAGATGCTGCTTTCCAGGTCTGTCATTCACTTTTTAAATGTATTGCTCAATAATCAGTAAAACACAGCTTTCTCAGGTATTAAAACATCTGGGATTCGACATCTCTCTTAACCCAGATCACTGGGAATTTAGAGCTGACTCACCAAGCTGTAGGGAACACAAGAGGTAACTTGGCTGAATTGAATCCCGTTAGCGGAATGTCCACATCTCATGAGCCTTAACTCATAGATCCAAGCTGTCAGCAAGCATCTCGGCTGTGAGCAAGTCGGTGTTTTTCAGGAACATACCACAAAACAGACGGGATATCCAAACAAACTGTGGTCGCACACTTGTCTATGGCGGTGTAAGGAAAATCTGTGTGGGCAATTAAGGAATTGGCACTCCCTGGTGGTCGCCTGTACCAGCTGTGCCTGTGTGCCAAACAAAAGCTGCACCAAAGTTTGACCCATGGGAGTGCATCTCTGAGACACATGGTGGTCTAGCACTGGGGAGGGGCTTTTTTACAGCTCATTTTACTGCAGTTCTCCCAAGATACTTGCCAGGAAACAATATCTTCAGAGATATCCATGATATCTTCCAAGATTCCAATATATCCTTCCAGGAAATGCTGGCTATTGATGCTTGCAGCAGACCTGCAGGGGCACTGCAGCAATCACCAGCCTGACTGCAGAAGGACCTTGCCCATCTCTTCCATCTCCTCCTTACTATTCCTCTTAAACACTACCAGCACTGTTGCAGCTCGCTCAGAAGCAGGTAGGGATATTGTGCAAAATAAGGATTAGACTTTAAAAACAAGAAATTTGCTGGTCACTGATTGTGCCTTAATTAGTATGTTTCTGTCCCTGCTTCAAGTAAAATGGTCCACAGATGGCTTCAGCCTGAGAAAAAAATGCAGTTTTTGTTTTAGCAATCCTGTTTGTTTCCTCCACCGCCCCTCCAGCTACCCTCTAATTGAACAAAGTGGACTTAATTTGAATTAAACTGTCAAAAATCTTCCACTTAAATTGATTTATCAGCCTTCCTGGCTGAAATGGATTCATTTCTGCACAATATATACGAAGTGTGTGTTGATGGATTGCATTTCAGAGAATGGAAACATTTTTTATGCATCTTCATTAGATTCAGCTCAGGTATGCAAGAGAATGAGGGAGATAAAGCAGGGAGGAGAGAGGAGGAAGAATGAGTGTGCAAGAGCAAGGGAGGAAGGGAGTTTGTGAGAGAGAGCTCCCACCTGCGATTTACAACTATTACTTTCCATGTGTGGCTTCATGCATGCAGAGCCAATGCAGCATTCCATTGCTCCATATACCTGCAGGTGTCCTGAGTGGCACTTCTAACAGATGTCACAGAATCATAGAGTCATTACAGTTGGAAAAGACTTCTAAGACAACCAAGTACAACAGCCAACCCATCCCCACCACCAGAGCACAAATGGAGCAGAAATCTTCAACCTTCTTCATAGCCTTCCAGTTCTAGTTTTCATCAGCTTAGGAGCTCTCCAATGTTGCAGCTCTGGACTTGTCTGTGATTCCATCCACACTGATTTTCTGGATCTTTTGGGGCTCCAGCTGTACCATGGTAAGGGCTGTAGTCCCAGTTGCCTGCTGGTTGTACACAACAGAGCATCCTGGAGTGAGCGAACATCTGACCTGAAGAACATCTCACAAGGTTCATGACCAGCACTGTGGGTTGAGTTGGGAGATCGTTATCCTTTCATTTGGAGAAACACAAACCTCTGCCTTCAGAAAGAAAAACTCACTTGACAGTCAGATGGCAGTCTGCTGGGCTGGACCTGCAGCCCATACAGCTGTCTGTCTGTGTACCTGGGACAGGCAAATCAAAGCTGTCTCCAGCGAGATGCATTTCAAATGGAGGCTTATATAGAAGGGCATTAGAGAAAGGAAAATCAAAAGCTTCAGCCAGCTTCACTAAAAGCCTTTCAATTATAAAAGATTGTTATTGTCTTTATTTCTGTTCTTTTCCTGACCTAGAGTGTGTTTAATGCAGTAGGAAGCATTCGACAAACTCAATTAATTTCCACTTAGAATAAGGTATTTAATCTGAAGAGTTTCAGATGAACTGGGGCAGGTGCAGTTTGACTCTGATTGATTGAATTAAACTTCTATTCATTTCCAGCCAGTACCAGATCCAGAATGTTTTCTCTTCCTGCTCTGACATTTTCCGTCCCTCCTTCTGGACAAAAGAATGGCCTCAGAAGGGGTCTGGTGTGGAGAAGGCAAAGGAAGAACTGCACTATGTGTGGGGAAGGGAGCAAATGACAGGGAGACTATTACTCGAAAGCCTGATGATCATGGGAAGTGAGGGATATCTATCAGTGAATGGAGGATGGCAAAAATGTTTTTTTTCTGAGTGATTCAGCATACAGTGCTGGGCACCAAGGCTTTCTACAGATAACAAACTGCTGATAAGGAGACCTGTAGTTCTACTGAAAATCCATCTCCATTGGCCTCGTGCAAACTTGATCGAAATCATTGGGAATGTTTCCTGTGGTTTCCAGGGGCTTTGAAAGGGTCTTATGTCAGCGGGTGAGGGATTTTGTATTGTGAAACCTGCCTGCAGGAGATCAGAGCTCTGCCTTATGACTGCAGCATAACATTCAGTCCCGTATCTGGAACCCACATCTTTCCTGTTGAAGGTTGCCACAAGGAGATGCTGAAAGTTTGCTTCTTTTACACCCTCTCCCTCATGCTCTTGGACCAGCAAGAATATGAATCAAGCCCTGAAGAGAGCTGTCAGTGAGGGATGATTTTCCTGTGATTATTGCCTGGGTGAGAGATTATGCCTTGTTTTTTTGCAAGCTGCCTTATTTGCAGAGCAGAACACATTGGGCTCATGTCCAATTGATACATTCCTCTTCAAACAGCAGATCCAACTACAGAGTGAGATGCAAATTTAATTATTCCACATGTAGGAAACAGAAACGGAATCTCATTGTTAAATTTGTTCTCCTACGTTGAAAAGACAAAAAACAAAAAAAGATGCTGGAGTGGCCTGTGTGAGCAGAATACATTTTACTCCCCAAGGCTGAAGAGAAATGAACTCTGTTCCTGCTACTGAAGCTTCAGTGGATAGAATTTTTTTCTCTTCCACATTCAGCATTATGATGAGCTGCTGAAACAACTTCTCCCTCATACGCATGCATATGAACAATTCCCTCCTCATTTCCAGGCAGTGATCTGGGACCACATTGCTTCCCTTTGAAAGGGTTCTACTGGGATGGGAACCAAGCTGTTTGGACCAAAGTAGGTGAAATTTAGATCAGAGCAAAGACACCTGGCTTAGGCTTAGCTCAGTTAAAACTGCTTTGGGGGCTACTGTGATCTAGCATCTCTTTTTGCTTCTTTGCAATGGGATGGGAGAGATTTCCCATGGTTCCATTTCTGTGATGATGCCTACAGTCTCTGAGAGAGAAAGGCACCTATTTGGAAGGTCTTGCCCTCCTTCTTTGTCTCTTCCGTTTTGCTAATTATTGCATAGTTCTTCATACCCTACTTAGACACTTCTAGTTGTAATGGAACACAGATGTACTATGGATGTTCCAAATGGAGAGGTGGTTCATGGTAGGAAACAATATCCCCTTGGTACTGAATTGCTTAGTCAGTCTGAGTATATACATTTATTTGGGCAGAAATGACTCCAAGGTCTACACTGAGGACAAGCTGTTCCATCCATCCATCCATCCATCCACATATCCATCCTTCCTTCCTTCCTTCCTTCCTTCCTTCCTTCCTTCCTTCCTTCCT